>CABFOS010140407.1:7798-18124 GCA_900660315.1 Diretmoides pauciradiatus
GTGATGACGACCAGCACACAACACACACACACAAACCTCGACAGACTGGCTCATCTGGGGCCTACCACAAACACCACTGTGTCCACGAGGGGTGTGTGTGTGTGGGTGTGTGTGGGTGTGTGTGTGTGTGTGTGTGTGTGTGTCACTGATGGGAGAGAAAATAGGGAGGGGTAAGCAGATACTCCATTCACATGTGCTTGGGTTGGGTCCAGCAGCATTTGCATAGCCACAAATGTTGGTTTGAATGTGGAATAGGATATATTGTACGAGCTGAGGTGAAAAAAAGGTGTGTGGGGGCCAGGGAGTTTGTCCTTTATCATAGACCCTTGTGCTCCAGTGATCTTATCTGGCAGGTGACTTCTTCCAGTGTGCCAGTGTGTTAAATAGTGGGGTAGTGTGGCCTCACCTAGATTCCAGTCCTAGCCAAGTGGCTCACTGTTAAGAGGGGAGGCCAATCGTGTAGACAATAAATCCTCCTTCCAGGTACAGTAGGCGTTGGCACACGCTAATACCATGAATTCACTCATGGATTCCTCACTGTAAGATCAACAGTCTTGCAGGAAGTCCATGCCACCCACGTTGACTGTTCCAGTAGGATCCTGCTGCTTGTGTACTCTGCTGTTCAGCTCTGGGATCAAATTGACTCTGGTTCAAAGGAATTATTGGTTGAACTGTTTCACTTTCGTTGGACAGCTTCTACTGTGCATGGTCCTAAAAAGTATTGTGTGGAGTTTGCATAGTATTGCGGGGCTAGCATATTACTGAGAGAAAGGAAGAGGGCACGCAATGGAAAATGATGAAGATAGAGATAGAACAGAAAGAGAGAAGGTCCTTGTTATGACCAGACTCTCGTCTTTCCTCTTTTTTTACTCTAGTGATCCTCCTCCTTCATTATACAAGACTCCCACTTCTTCCTATCCTCTCATTCTCCTCCTTCTGTACAAAACGCCAGCAATTTTAAGCTACTCATTTCTCCCAGCCTCCCTTCCTCCCTCTGCTGTCTCTTCATCCCTCCCTCTCTGCTTTCCCCTCCCCTCTTCTGGCCCAACCTTTATTCTCCTGGTTGCCAGGCTCCTGTTGCTGTGTGAACTCTTAACTTCATGCCTGGCTTCCTGTCTGTTTCTGCACAGTCACACAAGGTTTCAGTTTCAATCCAGGCAACAGAATAGTCTCACAATCCTCTTTTATTTGCTCTCAACTATTTATTTCCCTTCAGAATGTCTAGCTTCATCTTTTCCACATGTGTGTGTATGCAAACACATGCATATTTAGCAACCAGAAGGTCTCGTGTAAGGTATTGACACTGGTAAAATGCACAATAAGGTGAATAAATTATTTTGAATACCACAGCTCAGCATATACCACAGCATGTGAAATGACTTTCATGTCCACTCGCTGTACAGCAACAGGAGCAGGACCCCACCAACCTCTATATCTCCAACCTGCCAGTGTCCATGGATGAGCAGGAGCTGGAGACCATGCTCAAGTCCTTTGGCCAGGTCATCTCTACACGCATCCTCCGTGATGCCAATGGGACCAGCCGTGGTGTGGGATTTGCCAGGTCAGACTATAGTACTCTATGATGTTCTAAGTACAGTATGTGCCATCATTAAAAACTAGTTTGAATACAGTTCTGGCAGATTCAAACCTTGTATCGTAAACAGCATTCCACATGAGGAAATAATTTGACTTTGACTGCGTTTCAGAATGGAGTCCACAGAAAAGTGTGAAGCCATTATTCAGCATTTCAATGGGAAATTCATCAAGACTCCACCCGGAGTGCCTGGTGCGTAGAAGGGATTTTGTGTATTATGGGAATCTGATATTGTTTTTGTTAGTGTCAGAGCTCAAGGTTTTTCCACTGTGGCCATGGAATTCACTCTCTTATTTGATCTGTTGCTTTCATAGTGCCCACAGAGCCCTTATTATGTAAGTTTGCAGACGGAGGTCAGAAGAAGAGGCAGAACCAGGGGAAGTACCTCCAGAATGGCAGGCCCTGGGCCAGAGACGGCGAGACAGTAAGATGGGCTGCTAAACTCATGAATCTTAAACAGTATTTAGTATGCACTGTTATTTCTAGCTTATAATTCTTGAGTTTATGGGAAACTAAAATAAGATTGTACTAAAAGGAGAAAGCTTTTGAATTCTGATTATGTTTAGTCTCAGTCTCGCGGTCCAGACTCCACCGGTGATTGCATGATGTCAATGTTTCTGAATTCTGTGTATTGTTTTCCCAGGGAGGAATGACGCTTGCGTATGACCCAACAGCCTTACAGAACGGGTGAGTGGTATGCAGGGACTGACAGAAAACAGCCATAGCCTTCCAACAAAAACAGTATAGTACTCAAACAGTGGTGACGTGCTGCCATCTAGTGGTAACTGGCGGAACAGAGAAATGCTGTTTATGTAATCAGAGACACCCGAGCCCAGTTTTTCAAAACTTTTCTGATAGGACTTCAGTAATCGGATTGGATTAAATCAGAAATTAGGTTTTTGAAAACTCAAGGCAGACATTACCATAGTTTTCATTAAGATAATGTTGATCCCAGTGGAAGGGAGGATTCAGGGTGGATTTAGACATAACATTATATGTAACCAAGGCATTGTGATGTAACTGGTGAGGATGTGTGGAAAACACCTATACATCTTGGATATGGATGGAAAATGGTATTTCATGTTTACATTTTATTAAATGTACAGAAACTTAAACTCTCATACAGTGCCACCGATTGTAAAGCAGCATTCTCTAATCCTGATCTTGTGGTATCTAGATCAGAATCATCCTATCTGAAACAGAATCAGCAAGAAAAAGGTACAACATCTGGATAACTGATCCAGATTAAAAGTTTTGAAAAACCCAGGAGATTGTTGACGACATGATCCATCATTGCCATCATCATCATCATCATCATCATCATCATCATCATCATCATCGTCATCATCATCATCATCATCGTCATCATCATCATATTGTCTTCACTCCTTTCTTTGTCTCTGTGTGTTGTACAGCTTCTACTCCTCACCCTACAGTCTGGCTCCAAATCGAATGATCGCCCAGACTTCCCTCTCACCCTACATGCATTCTCCCGTCTCATCTTACCAGGTAGGAAATATTATAATAATAATATTTAGCCAAAAGACTCAATAGTCAGGGTATGATTATATTATTATTATTGTTTGCCTTTTCTGCCTGAATTTCAAGTCTGACTTTCCATCTCATGTCGTTTTGTGCATAGAATTCATTCTCATATTGGATCTGTTACTAGCGCCCACAGAGCTCTTGTTATGTAAGTTAGCAGACAGTCAGACTGGCCCTGAGCCTGCCATGCTGAAGGTATTTCCCAAGGCTCTGCTTCTCCGTCTGATCTCTGTCTGCAGCCTTACATAATAAGGGCTCTGAGGGGACTATGAAAGCAACAGGTCAAATCATTTCATGCTGTGTTCCCTGCAGGTACACAGCCCGTCCTGGATGCACCATCAGTCGTACCTCATGCAGCCAGCCGTGAGTAGAACTTCTTCTCATCTTCTCTCACTACACACTTCTCCCACAATCTCTTATTCCCTGGGATCACCCTCTCCATTCATCTCATTCTCCTCTTGCTTGTATGCGTGATATGTATAGTATATCCTTTTACTTCTAATGTACTATTAAGGCTCTTTAAGTTGTAAATATGTAAATATGTGTGTGTGCATTCACAGGGCACAGTCCTGACCCCAACAATGGACCATGCCATGTCCATCCAGCCCACGTCCATGATGGGACCTCTCACCCAGCAGCTCAGCCACCTGTCCATGGGCAGCACGGGCACAGTCAGTACCACACACACACACACACACACACACACACACACCATACATAATTCACTCCTTTTGTATGGACTGTCACATCGGTCGAAAAGCTCTAAGATCTAAGTGTTGTAGTATTAATCCCTATAGTCTCATTATCAATATCCACGTCGAATATCATGCACAATTTGTGTTTCTTGTCTGTTTTTTCTACAGTATATGCCGGCCAATACAACTATGCAGGGGACTTACATCCCCCAGTACACCCCAGTGCCTCCCTCCAGTGTCACAGTAGAGGTACGAAACCAGCCACAACACAACACAAGTGGATGACCAATAATTAGTTCCTTGTTGTTGAGGAGAGCTAGTGTGACCAAGATGAATGCACAATTTGTGTTGGCTGCTTTGGCATGTTTTTGGTTAAGAGATTCCACCAGCAAAAACTGAACGCCGCTCTGAATGAATGTTCTACCGAGGTTTGAGCACAGGCATCACGTTTTTGATTTGATGGGGAGGGTAAGAGGGGAAATACAAGCCTTGCGATAGTGAGTTCTCTGCATCTTTAATTAAAACTGTCTTGTCGTGAACTATCCAAGAGAGGATCCTTTACATACAGTACTGTAATCAGTTGGGTCTTTTTTTCCAGGAGAATGGAGGTCAACAGCAGCAGGTTGCCATGGAGACCCCTGCAGAACACACAAACTACTCGTACCAACACACCAAGTGAAGCTAAGGTAGGACGGTGAAAGTTTGTCTGTCCTGCATATTACACAT
The DNA here is from genome assembly GCA_900660315.1 of Diretmoides pauciradiatus. Classification (NCBI taxonomy): domain Eukaryota; kingdom Metazoa; phylum Chordata; class Actinopteri; order Trachichthyiformes; family Diretmidae; genus Diretmoides; species Diretmoides pauciradiatus. The sequence continues at coordinate 12,359 of CABFOS010140407.1, forward strand.
AGTACTTTTGTTTAATACACTGCGCTACAGCATAGCACACACTTAACTCCTACACCATAATGACCTAATAATTACAGGTCACATATTGTAACTCAAGCGTAATATCTCAGACATCACTGGTCCAATTTTGACGAAATCTGACCCCATTGCTGGGGTCTCTTCCAGCTCCCAGCAGGGCAGGGCTGAGGGCACATGATGAATTGAACCAAACAGGGTTCTGCTGGAAGATAATTGGCTCCATACCGTCACCAAGCACCGGAACTTGAACATGGATGACAAAAGGAACGTGTGTTTTGAAAACAAAGGACAACACTTATTTCATTGGACTTTATCTGCTCTCTTCCTCAAGAGTTGATCAACCAAAGGTGGGAACCTTCTTCGGAGAAGCTATGATCTATTTTGATAACTGAAAAAAACAAAATAACAAGAAAAAAAAACAAAGAAAAAATTAAGAAAGGAGGAAAAGACACAGAGCATTATTTTTGTGCACGTAATATAACAAATTCTTATTTTTAAAAAGCATTCTGGATGTTTCAGAGTGATTCAAGGAAGAGTTATAACACAATGTGTCTTTTATTTTTTGTAAAATATGCAAACTTTTATTTTTATTTCTTGATGTCTGTTTTTTGACATTCTATTTGCAGCAGTAGGGTAACAATTTGTACAGACTTAAAAAACTTTTGTTGGTCTGATTATTGGTGTGATTTAAACCATGGGAGACAAACCGTTTAAAGCTACTTCTTCCTGTAACTGCTGCAGAGATTCCTATTCACGCACAGATGATAAAACTCACTGTTTATAGTTGAGTCAGAATCAAATTGTGTTTGAAACTTTAATCCATTCTTTCATAAACGTGTGGAATTTATGAACAAAAGACAATCATAATTATTTATATTTATATTTTCTATAGTTTCTAGTTTTGAGATCATTCAAACATGCCATCTATAGACGTTATTTAATGCTGTAGTTTATATAGTTTTACACAATGAGTATAGTGTCCTGGAACATATTCAAATTAGCATTAAATCTCATGAAAATGTAATATTTAATAATTATAATATTATAATAACCATCCCCCCAAAATCCACATATATATCTAAGTTTTGAGAGAGTTGAGGTTTCCTAATGAAACCTATCATAGCCATTATAATAGTAGTATAATGTTGTCATGGAACAACTGTCCATGTCACACCAGTGTCCATGAGAAGTGGTTTTAAGCGGTTTTGTTGTGGTAGATCTTCAGGTATAAATAGGCTCATCTTTTGTACTAAGGATGTGATAAGTGAAGATGCTTTAGATCTGAGCAGTTGATTACTAAAGGATGTGTACAAAAGAACAATACAGTTACTAAATTAATAGATAGATTAGCAAAGCAAAGAGGGAAATCAAATGGAAATCAAATCGAAAGTCCCTGAGAATAATTTGTTTTAGGGGGAAGGGAGTTGTAGGTCTTTTTTCCAATGCTGCTGTCGTCGCCGGAGTTTGATTTTCTGACTGTGTGTTTTTGTGTTTGTAGAAAGTAAATTGTGTTCTGTTTTTTTTTTGTCTTTCACTTGAAAACCTTTGAGCTGTTTTGCCTTATTTTTGATGGATTTATTTTTAAAGTAGTTTAGATTTTAGCTGTAGGAAGATAGTTTTCCTAGAAAGTAGATGTTAGTTTTCGGGATTTATGGGATTTTTAAAGATTAGGCTATGCTGTTTTCTTGTGCGTTTGCACATGGTCCATGTTAACTTCGAGATTTGTTTTTTCTTGTTTTTTTTCCTCACATGAATTTCCGTTCCAGATCATTGTGTCTGTCCTGATATTTTGTCAAGACCTAGAAAGCCCGGTAGTGGTGAGAAGAACTAAGAGCAGTGACCTGGGTCTCTTTAAAGGTAAAGTGTGTAGAATTTAGTGGCAACCAGCGGTGAGGTTGCAGATTGCAACCAACTGAATACCCCCCACCCTCACCTCCTCTCACACCTCCCTTTCCAACGTAGTACAACAACGTATTGTAGAAACATGGCGGTGCAACATGGCGGTGCAACATGGTGGCCTCCGTGGAAGAGGACCCGCTCCCTATGTAGATATAAAGGGCTCATTCTAAGGTAACGGAAACACGATTCTAATTAAAACATACTCATGGATATTATATATTAAATTTCTGCCAAGTCTGTTCCGCTAAATGCCACTAAATTCTACACACTGTACCTTTAAGACTGATTATTCCTGATCTGAAAGCGTCATACTGATTCTGTATCAGCAAGAGGCTTTATACATACACGTCCTGGTCTGTTGAAGGTCTTTCAATCAGAATATTCAGTGTAAGTCATGCCACCACATAAGTCCAAATATGTCAATCCTTAATCTAGACAGACATCAAAAACTGTAGATATGTAGATAATAAAAATAATGGTTTTACTAAGGACTGCTCACTAGACCATGGAAGTGCCATTAAAGATGATTCTTACAGCCTTTAGTGAGACAGCAAGTATGAATGAATTTGAATCCAAAATTCTGCAAAAAAAAACTGTTTAGCTAAGCCTTAATGTTGTCCTCTGGAGGAACTGCCTAGAATCCTATAGGGCGACACTCAGCTGTGTGTATGGGAGCGGCAACAGGCATGTTTGAATGTCATCAAGCAGTCACCGTGTCGGTCAAGTTAGCCATGAGAGCTCGTCTTCCCACTCGTCAACCGTTTAAGTTTTAATCCAGTGAAAACACAGTTTGATAAGCTCTTTGTCGAGGCTTACGTTTGGTACCATCTCATGATTCTGCTTCCTCCTCTTTTTTCCTCCTCATACTCACTCTGTTTTTAGTGTTCATCTCTGCAACCAAAGACAATGTAGCCATCCACGTGCTAGCCAAGCTGTCAGTCAAAGATCAATACTGCTCTCATCCATAGACACACATTTGAAGAATCACACAGCAACATCCCTCGTGTAGGAGTGGGTGTAGTTGGATAATATAGGAAAGATATAGAATGTGTCAGTGTGTTTACATGCAAACAGTATTCCACCTTTTAATTAATATTACGTTGCTACACTGGACTACACTGACTTTTTGTGAGCTCGTGCTAACGCTTTAGCATACATTACAGTCATTTAGCAGACGCTTTTATCCAAAGCAACTTACAAAGGTGATAGTTGACACTATGTGGGGATTGAACCCACGACCGTGAGACTGAGACTCTCATGCTCTACCGACTGAGCTGTCTGGGTCAGACAATATACAATGACAATATACAATATACAATAGACAATATACAAAGTTGGTATTGGGTTTTATTCTGTGGCCTCTAAATTGGTACCAATCTGCTGTGACCAATGGGCCAAACTCCTAAAAAGTCAGTGACGTCCTTTAAGGGCTTCTGTGGGATAATCTGTTTATTTTCATTCGCCCTGAATGAATATCTCTGGATACATTAATAACTGTGGTGGGAAATTTCCCATGACATAACAAACATATTCAGATTATTACCACGGGAAATGAGCTTAAGCAAACCCTGTATCTCAATAACACCCAGAAGGCCACACTAAGTATGCTGGCTAATCATATTTGGGTTTATAATCAGGATAAGAACTGACCTGGGATACTATTTTTTACATGCGGTAACATGGAGAATACCTCTGTGTGGAATATAATAATAATGGAATATTGGAGTGCATGTAAACACAGCAATTATGAACTTGACTTCAACAGATGCTCAATATGATTGTATATCTTTAAATTTCAAAGGAATACAGAGGATGTTGCTCGGGTCTTGTGATGGTGTCAAACACGAGAACCATTTTGTAAATATGGTCTATTTCTGTCTTCTGTTCTGGTTGAGAATAGAGTACATTTGCTCCTTTTACCATTTGTTTTGTTTCCATTTGTGTGTGTTGTTGATATTTCATGGTTAATAATCTGTCCAGGTTACACAGTGGCTAGCAAGTTTTCAGATTCAGTGCACCAACTTCATGAAGGAAAATGTCATGGATATTGTTTATTTGTTCATAAAAAAATGATATTCCATGTATTAGCCATCACTTTTAATACAAAAATGATTTTGGAGCTATGAAACGACCGCAATTTATACTGCAGTGTTGAAAATTGGAAGTAAATATCGTCATATATATATTGGTCATATACAATGTTGTAATACTATGATCCATAGTGTGTACTATATACACAATATTTGAAAAAGAAAAATTCCTTGCACTTAATTTTAGTCCACACCAATTTAAAAAATGCTCTTCAAACTCTCATGTAGATTCGATCGCTTATTTCATAGCTTCAAAATGTTTTGCTGCTAAAATAGGATGTCCAAACAGTTTGTGAGATGTTGGCCTCTCTGAATCTTCAAAATGTCTCCTTTTAATTTGGTTGCTGCAGAGTATTCCTGACCCCTCATTTGATTGACTTGCAACACCATAATGACACTGTTAGTTATATTTTACATTACAGATGGAAAAAACATGTTTGAATAGGGATGATTAAAGATATTTTGTGTAGTTGCACAAGCGGATACTTTATGTTAACCAAGTTTGCGTGAATCATTGGACATTTTGAATATAAGATGGGCTCATCTCACTCCCTGCTTGTAAACAGTTTCCTTATTTATACAAGAACTCATTTTGTACAGTTTTGTTAGAGGAAAGAGGTTTTGATATTTGGTTTTTTTGCAAAGCCACTTGGCTACTTTTGTCTTCCTGTGCCAGAGTTGCTAAATTGTCTGTAACTTGTGTTTTTTATTGATTGAGATAAGATTTTCCTTCTTTCTTGGTTTTCTCTTTGAATTTGAATATGTCCATTTTCTTTTTTAATAAAAGCTTTGTTTTAATTATTGGCTGAGCTGTGTTTTTAATTATTTGACTTACGGTAACTACAAGACTAGGGAGCTGGATGAGTAAGCAAAAGCTAGGAGGGGACGTTATGGGGAGGGGACGCCTATGCTGAACGTTACTGGCAGGTGTCCCCATAACTGAAATGCCCTTTTAAAATCATGTGAGTGGTGTTTGGTCTCACTGCTCACTAGAGTCACTGTGTTGCTCACTCAATATCAATAGCATGGCCAAGAGGGAGTCATTTGTATACAAATAGAGGACATACGCATAAAGTAATGATTGAATTGTCATGGTATTTCCTGCAACTGTTACCAAAAGTTGGTATTTAACACAGTACACTCTGGGAGAAGCACTGAGAATCTGGACTCACCGCTCTATACAACCACTCACACAGCAAGGTAAGCACCTGTTCTGTTCAAGTTTATTTTCATGTTTAGCGTATCAAATGTAATTAAAACACATTGTCTTTAGAAAACTAATTAACATTGTCTTATCCAAGCTTCTTTTTTTCATTGTACATGTATATATAGACCTTCCCCTGACCATCTTACTTCTACTAAAATGAAACAATCTTATTCTAATTCTGTCACTCTGATGAAAATAACATCTCAAAGGCCACATTACAGTCACAATACAACTTGCAGCTGATTTTTAGTAACCAAAGAACAAAAAAACTCCCTTTACAGTTGAGGTGGTGCTACATGTTGGCTCCAAAGGTCTTGAAACCAGATGAAACCCTTTGGTTCACACATATTTCCCAACAGAACATTAAAGTAGAAATGATTTCACCTATTGTCATCTATGACAATGTGCATACAAAAATATAAAAGCTAAATATACAATGTCTAGCTTTAACTAGTATGTAGTATATAGTAATAGATTAGGACAAACTCAACTCTGCAAATTTCCTGAATCCACATTCCAGAAAATGTTGGATGAAATCGGGGTAGTGATGGA
>CABFOS010140416.1:0-10187 GCA_900660315.1 Diretmoides pauciradiatus
CATACTTTAGCTTCCATACTTTAGCTTCCATACTTTAGCTTCCATACTTTAGCTTTCATACTTTAGCTTCCATAACTTTAGCTTTCATACTTTAGCTTCCATACTTTAGCTTCCATACTTTAGCTTTCATACTTAAGCTTCCATACTTTAGCTTCCATACTTTAGCTTCCATACTTTAGCTTCCATACTTTAGCTTTCATACTTTAGCTTCCATACTTTAGCTTTCGTACTTTAGCTTTCATACTTTAGCTTCCATACTTTAGCTTTCATACTTAAGCTTCCATACTTTAGCTTCCATACTTAGCGTCCATACTTTAGCTTTCATACTTAAGCTTTCATACTTTAGCTTTCATACTTAAGCTTCCATACTTTAGCTTCCGTACTTAGCCTCCATACTTGAGCTTTCATACTTTAGCTTTCATACTTTAGCTTCCATACTTTAGCTTCCATACTTTAGCTTCCATACTTTAGCTTTCATACTTTAGCTTTCATACTTCAGCCCCTTTCAAACTTAACCTCAGGAACTTGAACCTTTTGGGTTGTTGTTTTTTGAGCAAGAACCTTTTCAGCAGGAAAATGAGATTTCTACTGTTGAACAAGCACAGCGGTAATCAGCTCCGTCCCAATGGTTCATGGTCCCCTAAAAAGTACTACCTCACTAGCAGGAGCTTTTTTGGGGTTCGGGAACTATTCAAGAGGAGGCCTTTCCGGGTCTAATTCCCAAGTGGAAAATGTCAAAGGTCCTTAGTTCCTGGAAGTAAGTACCAATAGTACTAAGTTCCTGGATAGTTTGTGGAAAAACAACTACTGACTACTTAATTTGTAAAAAAAAAAAAAAAAAAACATGCAGGAGGGTTTTTTTGCCCGTCAACAGTGACATGTTGTGTCTTTGATTCGCCGTTTTAATCACTTGTACTTGGGTTCTCACACTTCCAAGGCTTTTCCTCATCCTTGTGACTTGATGAAAGGCCTACGGGGGCAACTCAGACAGTCGAGTGAGTCGAGCTTTGATCAAACTCCCAGCGCCAAAGCTCTAGTCATAAAACGGCTGACAACTCCTCGCGTGGACCGGCGTTTGGAGGATGGCAATTCCAGATGTCTGCCGGGTCTCCCGCAGAGCGAGAGAGGGGGTAACTCTAGCGACATGACCCCAAGGACGCCTGTAAATTCAGCCCAACGGCGATTACTATGTATATCGCAAACTGTGAATCAACCTTGTAAGCCCTTGCCCTCCTCATCCTGCTCATTTGGAAAATATCAAAGCTAGTGTTTCCTCTAGCGGTGGAGTTAGACGATGTGGCTGTAGCACGTGTTGACTGATTGCAACACTATATCATGTGGAAAGATCACTATATCACATCTGGGTGCACAGGCCAAGAGCTTTTTCTCTGACTGAGTGACCCGACCAAGAGAGACTAACAAGAGTTTCCAGGCCTTTTGAAGTAGCACAGGAGGCTGCAAGGACAAAGTAATGAGAATAAATCTGGATAAAACTAGACTGTGATGACATGCTGAGACTATATTGAAAAAAATGGACTGGAAATAATTTCGTTTTTTCACTTGGATTCAGTTTTCTCAAATTAGAGAATATCAATGATTTGTTGCTGTGTTTCAAGAATGCAAGGAAAGAAAATGAGGGAATGCATTTGAATGCAAATTAATGTGGGAACACGCTTAGAAATGATTAAAGAATGATTTTTCATCTGAGGGGAGTTGCACTGTAATTTTTTTATCTCAAGTCATTTCATCTCATATTGAATGTGGAGTGAGAGGGCTTCACTGTTTCCGAGGTAGCAATCTCTCAATAGGTCTGACGACCGTCCGAACCTCTGGGGGCAATGGCCACTAGTTTTGGGTTATCAGTCTAGCCAGAATATCTGTATAACAATGTCCTTTTCTGGGCACCGACCATTTAGTTTTTAGTTTTTACGGTCATTTTTTATATCAAACTTTTGCCATATCCTGTCAGCAAGCAAGTTAACACATCTCGTTTGTCAAGCAAATACCTTAAACAAAGTAATCGGACTGTAAAACGACCCACAGATAGCAACTTCGTCTTCCAGGGACCTGGCATCTGCCGGCCATTTTTCAGTCCAATTGCTTTGTTTACTGTATTTGCTTGACAAACATGATGTGTTAGCTTGCTTACTGACAGGATATGGCAAAAGTTTGATATAAAAAATGACTGTAAAAACTAAAAGACTGTCTCTGTCTCTGGATCCGCTGGCTAGACCGGATAACACAGACACAGTGGGAGTTGAACTCAGAGTCTACTATCGATATCGATAATAGACTCTGGGTTCCGAGATTGCTGAGGTAGTAACACTTTTCTCTGGTGTTGACACAAGCAACATTATCCTTGAAGAAGAAGGAGGAGGAGGAGGAGAAGAAGAACTTTATTGATCCCCATGATTTTTTTCACTCAGTTTGTTATTATTTCACACACACACACATGCACATGAAAACATAGGACCTATATACATGCATTAATAGAGAGATGTCAGCGATGCGGCTGCCGAGCAGTTGGGGGGTTCGGAGCCTTGCTCAAGGGCACCTGGTCAGTGGCCAGGGGAGGAATAGGCACCTCTACAGCCACCAGTCCAACCCCGTCTGACTGGTCCGCACTGGAGAAGTAGAAAAATCTGCCTCATTTGCAGTAACGTTACTTGAATCCAGAAAATCCTCGAAACCAACTAAGCTCGATTGAAAATCTCTCTCTCTTGTTTTAAGTTTACTTATCGACTGAATGCCAGTGGACGTAATGACTTCTTAGGATGCACATTTTTCACAGTAAGGACTGCAAGGTCTGTGCAGCACTGAGTAAAAACAAACTGAGTCACTGGGTTTGAATTCTCTGAAATTAGGCCACATTAACGGTTGGAATTTGTTTGGTCTGTGTTTGAAAGGACCAATAACCACAGCAGTGTTGTGAAGAAGGTCCCATTAGTACCATTGTCATCGCTGAACCTGCTCATTCATCACCCTGACATTTGCGTCTAAATTGTCTGAGTGGCAGTCGCTCATTACGCCGCAATACAACATGCCAAGATGAAAGAGACAATTATCTAGTGCACACAATGGGTTATTGAGGAGCGATCTAAGCCATTTTTTAAAATCTTCATCCTTTTTGACTAGCCATTAATATCTCATCACCCGCCAAATGATATGTTTACATTAATTACCGGAGCTATTAACGGCGGGAATGAACCTCAGCACACGAGGTGGACTTCCAGCGTCAGCCTTGTGTTTTTTTTCCGTGCGCCGTGGCCAGATGGTCGGGCCTGTTGAAGATAGCGAGGCTTTTCACGATTTGTCTCAACCCCTGACGTGCCCAGAGAGCGCCGCCCTGCTCTCCCGCCGCACCTCACAGCGCAGAGGCTTCGCACCTTCTCAGAGGAGTGAAAGACTACGTGGCGATGTAGCGCTCACAAACCTGTTTGACACATTTCACTGTGGGTGTAATTGCATTTCCTGTTTCCCCATTGTTTCATTTCAGTAAAATGCCAAGCTCTTCCAATTAAACCCAGGGCGACATTGTTTTGCAGCTCTCTCTCTCTCTCTCTCTCTCCCTCTCTCTCTCTAGCTCTCCTTTCTCCCCCCGACCTCTCTTGTTGGCTCACGTTGGCCGGTAATGCGTGGACAAGAGGGTTCCAGACAAATTCCGTCACAGCTCACAGCCTCATGTATCCAAAAGACACGCCGCACTCAAGATGTTTTCCAGGGCACTGTTGTCAGTTAGTAAAATATTTCTCTCCAGATACTGCTCCATAAAGCTTGCAATCTTGACCTACAAAAGGAAAAGTGCCTTTTGTGGGTTTTTCCAAGCCCATTGTTTGAACACTTAGCAGATTTACGAGCAGCCCCTCGTATGAACCAGGATCAGAACGTTTATAATTTGCGATGTACAAGGATGTGCAATTAATTGTTATTCTGCTGGCTCTTTGCGGGCTTCCTGCAGGCTTTGGGAATTCTGCCAATCCACACTAGATGAAACGTGTAAGTAAAGTACTATTTTCTTTAACATATTTCTACCGTATGGACATCCTCCATGTTACTTGCTCAGGTTACATTTCTGCAGGATTACTAGCTGCAGCACTAGTTGCATACATGTGCCGAAAATGTGCTGAACAGGCCTGGTTCTCTCTACCAGTGACGCCGAAATCAATGCACATTGAACTGCACACAACAGGAGCACGGAAATAGGCCTGCAACCCTTCACCATCAACCTCCTCTGTAATCCATTTATCTGGTTAGCGATGGCTGCTCATACATTACTGCAAAAACAGGCTTGATTTTATCCACCGGCAGATCATTTAACTGGTTTTAAAGAAGCATATAAGTACGTTTTGTTACTGCCTCATAGCACATAATGACAATCTGTGGGGGTATGATAGTTATTGATCAACACAAACAACTCAATGATTACTTTGCCCAGTGAAGAGATTTCTGGCCTTTAAAAACGTGAACAATTTGAACTCGAAACCTGAAACTTTTTTTTCTTCACCTTTTTACGTCTTGAAACCAGCAAAAAATGATCTGCCAGTCCAGTAAGATAATGTGACTAAAAATGACATCCTGCAATAAGCTCATAAATTTGGATCCAAGATTGAAGATCCCTTGCCAGGCTGTTCTGTGCAGTGCTGTCTGCCATGGGGTGGGGGTTGGGGGGGATGTTGTTCTGTGTGGATCCGCTGATCACACAGGCATTCTGGACCAAGCTGCTTCTAATTAGCGAGCACAAAGACACCCACCACCCGGACACGTCCAGTCCAAAGGAAGTTTGGCATGCACAAATCTCGATGAAAAGCATTCCAGCGCTAACAGTGTGGAGCTCTGGATAAGGCCCCAGCCTGGAAAATACTGGGCGGAGGTGGATGAGGGATGAGGGAGTGGTACTGCTGGCGGTGGTGTGTGTGTGTGTGTGTGTGTGTGTGTGCCCATGTGTGAGGTGCCCATGTGTTTATGCATTTTGGATGAGATATGTTTATGTGAGAGTGTGTGTGTGAGGCAGGAGGACAGGGTGAGGAGGGTGCTTAACTAGGAATATACCCCCGGGGCTGAGGGTGCCAAAGAGGGCGGAGCTACAGCTGCTGTACCTTGAAACAAAGCACTTTGACTGCTCCTGGAGACAGACAGTTTCCATGTAATTGGCAGGAACTGGATGTAAGAAAGTCAGAATAAATGAATAATTGAATTCCTCAGGGGCAGTCGGGCCGTCCCACGGCTGCCATCAGTGATTGACATGTTAATAACATTTGTCACCACAAAGAGAGACGGTTGAAGGGGATGTTGCGGCGCCACTTATCATCATGATTCAAGTCGAGTCAAACCTATTTATAAAGCACTTTTAGCAGATGTATCGCTGCGTGTTACACAGAGAAGATGCAATATTGTAAGCAACAAGCTTAAAGAGGTACCAGTTTCTCTACCGACAGCTTCAAGAGACCAGAATGCAATGCAGCCACAAGGCATTTTGGGGTTTGCATAAGGGGCGTAGCTCTCACTCTTGCTGTTTCTGTCTCTATCGCTATTGTTACGTCTCCCCACCTGCATGCAAAACCAACGGCTGGATACAACTAGTTCAGGCCTGTCATCCTGGGAAACGCAGGAAATGGATGTATACAACAAACAGGTAAACACTTTGAACATCACAGACCGATGGTACAGAGCAGTCCTACAAACACTATTCACTTTTACTTACGTTACTAAACTGACACCACAACACAACAATCGGCTTCAGTATCTCTGTTCTTCCTGCCCAGCTGTTGTTATACATTATTTGAGCCACGGCCAATTCTCCAGTGGAACCAGACATGGCTGCTGGGAAATCTGTGATGCAACTGCAAAGCCTCTAGTAAAGCATATCATGTCACGGTCTGATTGTAGTTATTGTAATGCACTCACAATGTGCTTATGGTGCTTATAATCCCTTTTTTATTAAATATGTCTGGTAGTATCAAGATGTCTGGAGTATAAAATGCTACTAATCTAGTTCGGAACATTTCGCATTTCAGACATTAGCTCTTCTCCAAAGCAACTTAATACTGAGCAGTAGAAAGAGCAGTACAAAACGCTTATATTCCCAGGTTGCCAACATTACAAGCAGTCAGTACTCAGAGGTGACAAGAAAAAATAAATGGTAAAAATGGCATTTAGCAAAAAAAAACAAAGCGGGAAGCCACTGTACAATGCAGAAACAAACAATTGAATGCTTAATTATGCACCAATTTGAGTTACAGCGTTTCCAGTAGGCTTACGAGCACACACAGGCTTAATACGGTATACATACAGACCACTGCAACGCTTATACATACAGATTGACTTCTTTGATTTGCCTGTCTGTGCATATTGACCAGTATTTGGCTTAATGATAACATAATTATGTATTGACATACACATTTCTTTATAGGCATTATGATGACTGGGTTTGTTTTGTTTCATTTATTGCACTTAGGTCACAAACCTTTACCACACCCGCCTAAGATGAACTTATCATGACCACACCTGTCTAGGATGAACTAATCATAATGTCAATACTCCCCCCCTTCATATATATATATATTGGACAGGATTTCACACGCTTACAGTACCATTGCTGCCTGAGAAAGAGTTTTGTTACTCGAAATGCATTGCAGTGGTCTGTATGTATACCGTATTAAGCCTGTGTGTGTTCGTAAGCCTACCGAAAACAATGTAACTCAAATTGGTGCGTAATTAGGCATTAAATTGTTTGTTTCTGCATTTTACAGTGGCTTCCCTCCTCGTTTTTTTTGCTACTTGGACTTCTGCCTTTTTGGGAGCCCACTTGACAGTGTTGTATCTCCATTCAAAAATGACATTCATACACAATGCCAAAGTGAACTGAGATAGTCAATAAGAGACACAATAGGAGTCTTGAATATGGGATGTTAGTAGTTGGTTATATTGTAGACAGAGGTTATGCAGAAGGAGACAGTTGAATAGGTACAATGCCTAAAATAAGCAATCATTTCCAAAACTCCCAATCCTTTCCCCCCCCAACAATACAAACGCAATAATCGGAAACCATATCAGTATGCCCGATAGGCCCGCATCACCCATCTCAAATTCCTTGTGACAATGCTCTGACAAAAAAACTCATCATCATTCGAAGGATTGCCACAAAGTCGTGCCCTTGAGAGACAGAAATGATTACTGCATGTGGCCCCCACGTCATCGGCAGCCGTTTGCTGACAATAGCAGGAACAAAGACCTTGCAGACGGCCGGAATGGTCTTTGACTCTCCTTTTCCATTACCGCATGGCAATCTTCCAATCCCACAAGGCAATGCAAAAGGCAAAGCTCCGGGGGTATGCAGCGCAAGAGGATGTGTACAGTAGTTGTGGGAAGCAATTATGGCCAATAGTTTGTGCGTGATTACATCTTGATGTTTTGTCAAAGTGCAGAAAAGTGTAGGAGTGTATCATGTTGCTCCATTTGGCACAATTATAGAAGCAGTCGGACCTTTCACACAATAAAGAGATGCCTTTATACAAACAAAAACAGCACAGGCCTACAGGGTGGCTGACACCGAGCCACTAAAGTGGATTATGGGTAATACGCTGTATTACATGTGGTACATTTCTGAGTTGCAGTCGTGTCACAAAGGCTTTATGGTACAGTGAGTTCCCCAATATAGTATAAACGTTAACAGGAGACAAACTATTTTATTACAGTGAAACAACCCCAATAGCAGGGTGGCCTGGTTGGAGAAACTGTCCTGTAAACCCAACGTCACAAGTTCCATCCCGGTGTTGAGTCAAACCTCAGACTGTCTGGTCTGATGACCGACTGCGTTGGCAACCGTTTGTCTCGGCCACACAGCTCCAGCTCTGAAAATACTCTCGGTATTACAAAGCGATATAAAACATTCATAAACAATCCCCAGCTGACCTCGGCGTCTTCGCCAGTGAAGGCTGCTGAGTTGTAGTTCATAATGCATGCTGATGCGTTCGAGTGCATTTGTCTTTGAACCGTTCTGGCTAATCTGATTGAGCATACTAATGTCCCTCATTAACATATTTGGTTATAGGGAGTCTATAAAGCATAGCAACGTTTTCCCCTAGCACTCTGCAAGTCTAGAAGATCTAGTGTTTTACGATACCATTTAGCATATACTACCTAAGAGCGTGCATTACCTGTCGTTTAAAAAATGGACGACCTTCAGTTTCTGCTATCTGCATGACTGCAGGTCAAATCTGAGCTAAGAGATCCTTCATTCCCATGCCATCACTTATCAAAACAACCCCTGGCCACTTTTCTACAAGGCCTAGACACTAGCAGATGCGCAACACTAAGGCTTAACTCAGTGGACGTGAGATGAATTATACTGAGCCGATGCCAAGAGTAAGGAAAATCAAACCGGGTGAAAAGTAAGTTACAATAGGGCAACATCATCATTCTAGGTCTGCAAGGAAATGTCTGCAAAAGCAAAGCAAAGCCGTCAGTGTTTCGGATCTGCAGGAGATGGATGAGGCTTGTACTTCACAATCCCTTTATTCCCCACATACTGGAAATGTGTGGAAATCTGTCTTGGTCACATTGGTGCAGAGACATAGTGACAACTAAGAGTTTAATAATGTATTGTTTACTGACACACATGGTGCAGGGACAGCAGGACCTCATATACAGACTAGTAGATGTCACTCTACATACAGAGCCGTGCACATGCTTTTCTATCTAGCTAGGGCTGCAACTAATGATTATTTTCATTATCGATTAATCTGTCGATCATTTTCTCGATTAAATGATTAGTTGTTTGGTTCATAAAATGTCAGAAAATGGTGAAAAATGTTGATCAGTGTTTCCCAAAGCCCACGGTGACGTCCTCAAATTGTTTTGTCCACAACCCAAAGATATTCAGTTTACTGTCATAGAGGACTAAAGAAACCACAACATATTCACATTTGAGAAGCTGAAATCAGAGAATCTGTTTTTTTCTTAAAAAATGACTAAAACCGATTAATCGATTATCAAAATAGTTGACAGTTAATCGACTAATCGTTGCAGCTCTATATCTAGCTCTACATATCTGTATTGCTTTTGCATTTCCCTACTGCACTGTATCTTGTTTATATTGTTATGTTGCATTCATTTTATTTATAGTATTTGTACTGTTTTTCCATCAAAGACTACACCAGGTGATGCTAATCAGTGAAATCACCTGGTGTAGTGTTTGGTTGGAATGAAACCCTGCAGACTCTTGACACCCTCCGTGACACATGACTGCTAAACCCTGGTCTAGAAAAATTGCACAGTAAACTTGGTCCTCTCATCCTTTTTGCATTCCAAGGGAAAGATACGTATCAAAGTCTGGGTATTTTCAGCCTCAGCGCTCTCTAAACCATCACACGGAGGAGAGGCCTCTTAAACACAGACCTTCCCCTCTTCTAACCCCAGAAAGGTAAAGGAAGAGGCCCTGTGCTACCGTCTGAGACCTGATTAGTAGTAGTAGTAGCAGCAGCAGCAGCAGCAGTTGTAGTAGTAGTAGTAGCAGCAATCTGGGAACCCAGAGGCTCAATCGGTCTGACGACCGTCTACAGTAAACCTCTGGGATTGACGGCCACTAGTTTTGGTTATCCGGTCTAGCCAGGATATCTGGATAACGATGTCCTCTTCCGGCCGCCGATCATTTAATTTTTAGTTTTTAGGGTCATTTTTATATCAAACTTTTGCTGTATCCTGTCGGCAAGCAAGCTAACACATCACGTTTGTCAAGCGAATACGTTAAACAAAGCAATCGCACTGAAAAACGGCCACCGGCTGACCGGTCCCCAGAAGAGGAAATCGCTATTAGCAAAGCGTTTTTTTGTCCGATTGAATTGTTTAATGTATTTTCTTGACAATTGCGATGTATTAGCTTGCTTGCCAACAGGATATGGCAAAAGTTTGATATAAAAAATTACCGTAAAAGCTAAAAACTAAATGATCGGCGGCCGGAAGAGGAAGTTGTTCTTCGGATCCGCTGGCTAGACCGGATAACCCAAAACTAGTGGCCGTCAATCCCAGAGTCTACTATCGTTGTAGTAGACTCTGGGTTCAGAGATTGCCTGTACGGTACTGGGAAAGGGCAACAGGACGTCTGTGTTGTGACGCTTAAACTCTCCAAAACCCTCTAGTCATCTTGGACCGTAAACCCCCCCACAACATGTCGTCATGGCTGCCATCAC
>CABFOS010140427.1:0-12162 GCA_900660315.1 Diretmoides pauciradiatus
CGAGGCACGGAGCTTCTCTTTGGTGCGTCTTTATTCCAGCCGGCACTTCACAACAACAACAACATCCGGGTTTCCCATCATGCATTGCACTTCTAGCTACAGCAAGCAGTAAAGACCAAAAACATAACACAAACTATACCCGATAGCGTTAGCCAGCTAGCTAGCTAGCAACCTTTGTTAGCAAACATTTGGCTTACCTGTACAGAAGAAAAGCGGCGACCTCAGCGTGGCTTTTAAGCCTCTTCGACTCCTTTACATGACACCAACGCTCAAATGCCGCACCCGTGTTCACCCGTGTCTTCTTCTCAATTTATCCGATAACAACTGCGATGAATAACGCTGTGACGCCATTTCCATGATAACACAGCCCGGTCTGGCCCCGCCCCCCGAGCTCTCACCCTCGTGACTTGAAGCGCTGATGCTATTGGCTCAGAGAGAACTTCCTGTAGACACGGCTGGTCTGATATAAACAACCAGATGTAAATATTATTGATATTTTGGACCCGACAAAATTAATAAAACAATTATTTCTCCAATAATTCTTTTTTTTCTCAGGAACATATATACTTTCATTCTACACCCCTTTAGATGTTCTATAGATGTAATATTTTAGAAAAAATATTCGTTTTGATGAAAAAACTGTATCTATCACCTTTAAATAATTAAAATAATTCTCTTATTTTAAGAATTATTGTGTGGGCAGATCACGTGATCACCAGGTAGGACATGACACGCTAGATCTCTCCGAGTTAAGTTAATATCTTGCCTCTAAAATATATAATAGGCGCAGAGGTCTCGAGTATTAAAGAATCCTTCCAACTGAGGTTTGATGAACTGAATGAATCTTAATGGAATGAAAAAAGACACACGGGTCATCCTGAATAGAATGACCAATGCAGAGAAGCGTATTGGAGCAGTAGAGGATCAGAGGGCAGTAGACAGCAAAACT
Organism: Diretmoides pauciradiatus; assembly: GCA_900660315.1. Lineage (NCBI taxonomy): Eukaryota > Metazoa > Chordata > Actinopteri > Trachichthyiformes > Diretmidae > Diretmoides > Diretmoides pauciradiatus. The sequence continues at coordinate 950 of CABFOS010140427.1, forward strand.
CTAAAAGACCTGACTAAAGATGTGAAAACCAAAATAACCAACCTGGAAGCTCACAGCAGGAGGAATAATGTTGTTTTGGTGGGCCTGGAAGAAGGATCGGAGGCTGGTGACTCGAACAAGCTGATGACTGACATCCTGAGGTATATATTGGATTTGAAGGACACCGAGAAACCTCCAGAAGTGGAAAGGCACCACCGCACTCTACGTCCTCGTCCGGGACCATCAGAACCACCTCGCCACCATTTTGACTCTCATCTTGATGATGAGATGTGGCGAACCATTTTAATGAATGCAAAGAAAATTACATGCTCTAACAAATCCTACGAAACCCAATATATGATCATTCACAGACTACATGTAACCCCAGCTATTCATTCTAAATATGATCCTATGTGCTCTTCATTATGTGTTAAATGCAAAAATAGCTGTGGTACATACAGTCATCTTACTGTATGTGGTCGTGTCCAAAGATTGTAGATTTTTGGACATCAGTCCAAAGCGAGATTAAGAAAATATTTGGACTAGAAATACCTTTAAATCCATATTATTATGAACGCCGGCATAGATATATTCTTAAAGTCGTTTTATACGCCGCTCGTTCTATAATACTTCAAAAATGGTTGCATGAAGAGCCCCCGGATATTTCAATGTGGTACGAAAAGTAATGTCCATTTTGCCATTTATTGCAGTAATGAGTTATGGCCACCGTTAAGATGATAAGTTGGAATGTAAAGAGTATTTCAAATAAAAGGAAGAGGTATAAAATCATCACTCATCTGAAGTCACTGGATTGTGATTTAGCGACGATACAAGAATCACACCTGAAGGAGGCTGAATCTAATAAATGAAGACAGAGATGGGTTGGCCAGGAGGCAAGGGAGGAGGAGGACAGATATATCATTATATCATTATCAGGCCTTTTACAAAATGAAAAATGCACTTTAGTGAATGTTTATGCCCCCAATATTGGTCAAGTAGAATTTCTTTCCAGATTGAACGTTCTTCTATCCCAATTTGCTGCAGATCCAGTTTATCTGGGAGGAGACCTTAACCTGGGTAGAGATCCAGTAGTGGGTAGGTCAGGTCGTCCTCCTCTATCTGATGCTTTATCAGCAGCACTGAAAGATTTACAGACCTCTCTGGCAATGACTGACATATGGCGAGCAGTAAACCCAGGTGCCCGGGAATTATTTTATTCCATGCACATAACTCATATTCCAGGATTGATTATTTCCTTTTATGACAATCCACAGTGGAGAATGTAATTGATTGTAAAATTCTTATATTATAATTTCAGACCATGCCCCCTTATCAGTGCTCCTTGCTCTCCATGTAAACAATGAAAAAAACAAGCAATGGAGATTTAACAATTCCTTGCTCAAGGACAAGGAGTTTGTGTCTTGGATAAGACAGAATATAATCGAAGTATTAACCTAGAATCGGTGCCCTCAACAGAAATGGTATGGGAAGCATTTAAAGCAACCTGCAGAAACAGCCAAAAACAGGACAATGATGAGGAAGAAAACTCATTTAATTTCAGAACTTAAGACAATGCCGTAGATTAATGAAATTTGGTAGGCATATGTATCAGGTCCAGACCTACAAAAAAGCCTCTTGGAACCACACCCTAGGTCCAACAGGAAGTCGGCCATTTTGAATTTAGCGTTATGGTTTGTCATTTCGAGGCGTTTGTAATTTAACCCTCAACTCCAAGAGAATTAACATAATGACTTCATATTTGCTCAGTGTCATCTAAAGACCTTTCTGATGAAGGGTTATCAAAAATTGTGACATTCCTCTGAACATCTTAATACAAATAATTACACTAGATACAATTTTCCTTTTTTGCAGTGCACTTTTGTTTTTTGTTTTTTTTCTGGGTGACATGGTGTGGGCAGGTTGTTTTTAGGTGACGACCAATTAGCTCCCTTCCTGCGCCGGCCATTCCTGGCACCACCCGACCCAGGCAAACAGAAGCTTACTCCTCAGATACGGTACATCTGCTAAACATTGCTTTATTATCACAGATTTGTAAAGAGTTGCCCGTGTTGTGCAGAGCATTATACTGTACCAAAACCTAAGGGATTACTACTAATGCAGGCCTCTTTGGCACCTGTGTCAACAGCGTCTTCTCTCAGTGCCAAAGCTCCTGTTAGGTGGAGATGCTGTGTCAACACGCTACGGTATCAGTGTTTACTGCTTTGTAATGAACCGCCCACGTCTGCAGGCGCATAGATAAGAGGCTAGAGTCAGAGGAGAGGAATGGCACCATGCCACTAAATAGATGGCTTGTTTTGTCCCTATCGTTAGTAAATCTGAGTAGGGGGTGAGCCTCTGGGAGAGTCAACACTCTGTTGCTTTAGTACCTTAAACAAAACTGTCATTCTGCCACTGGCCCCTGAAGATGCTTTTGCAACACCCGCTCCTACTCCTGCTGCTTATTTCTCTGTTGTTTTTGTTGTCTGTGTTCGTATGTCGTTGTTGACGAATGACGCTGTAGATTTATGGCGGTGGCCTGATGTTTGCTGTGGTGTTTATTTGGTGATGGTTGCAGCATTCATGTTATATTTGAATTAGGCTTCTATGAGTGTTTGCCCTCGATTACGGCACAAGTGATAGTAACATCTTGTCCTGTGTACTAATGAATGTATCTAATTGATGTATCTTTGCTTTTAACAGGCCTTTTATATTTTAGCTTTTATCATTCATCATTACACTGTTTTTAACGCAAAGTTACAGCTCCAGCCGGGGACAGGACCCCAAAAACGGGGACTGTCCCCGGAAAATGGGGACGTCGGTCACCCTAATTTTTACACTTTCTCCTTGACAAAAACAAAGTAATGGCAACACTGAATTTGAACATAGCCATCTGTAATCTAAGCTAGCTAGCGCATTGTGTGGCACGACGTGTCCTTTAGTTCAAATAAAATCCAGCACGGAGATTAGCTTATCAAACGTAAACGTGATATGAAGGGGTGATAATAGAAACTATTTATTTCTCTGATTGCTAACGGTAGTCTTATTGAAAGTGAAATGTGTTGCGCTACTCATTAGGTGCTACTGTACTGCCTGCTCTCACAAGGTCAACAGGCTTTACCTCCCTCTGAATTCATGAATCTGAAAGAGAATTGCCCCAGGCTCAGATCTCCTCTCATCTCGCCATCAAGACGTACGTCTAAATGAAGCCGTCATTTCAGGCATTGAAATGCATAACTGTTTTTCGTTGCCCACATCTATCATCTTTTTTTCATTAGAGCAAATTGCTTTTTGATGGAGCATCGTATGAGCACCCATGTGAAGTCTGAAAGGAAAGGAAGGGAGTAATGTTGATGAATTACACTGTGTATCTTGTAGAATAAACGTCTGTGAGAGTTACCGTTGATATAATTAATAGATGCAGAAACAGGGTACATTTTTCCATGGAGAAACATGTGTGTGCCATCTGGCCTTCATTTTGTTTCCATTCAAGGAATCCTCTCTTATCTATAGCACTGTCTGTTCAGCCACGGTGGCTATCGCTGCTCACTCTCGCTCCCCCCCCTTTGGAAATCAGATACTGTGCCTCAGTTTAAGAGCGGGTTAACTGAGCTCACTGGAGGGAAATTCTGATTTTTTTTCAGACTCGGACCTTCGGATCGGATCTCGTTCAGTCAACCGAACGAATCTTTTTGAGTCGGATCAGGGATCGTGGGATTAACGCATGCACAAATCGAAGGACGAAACAACGAGTGTAGGTCCTGGTCGGATCACAAAAGGAAGGAAAATACTCGCTGATTCGGATTGTAGGTGCTGGATCATTGAAATAATGAACATGCACAAATCCAAGAACAATCCACTAGCAGTTACAAATCGTACGTACCGGATCGCTCAAAAGATCGTTCATGAATTGCCCAACACTTCTCACTGGTATATTACATAATGGAGAGCATTTGATATGGCATGATGAACAGTCTGTTGTATGGCAGCCATTTCTGGATCACCTTGCTCAAAATGACAGGAAACCTGACCAACAACAAAACCTATAGTATGCCCTCCACCTTTCTCATCGAGTACTGCACATGTGCTAGGATAGATGTGTTATGCTAGTGATGCAGCAGTGTAATCCATTATTTTATTTAAACATGCGCTGTCTTTTGTCCTTTGTTCTACTTTGTTTTTTGGTTGTTTTTTGTTTTTGTTTTTTTTGGTTGTCGTGTTTTTTTTTGTTTTTTTGTTTTGTTGTTTTTTTGTTTTTATTTCTTTGGGGTTTTTGTTTTTGTTTTTTTGCTTGTTGTGTTTTCTTTTTTTTCTTTAGGTTTTTTTTTAGTTTTTTAGTTTTTGTTTTTATTTCTTTGTGGGGTTTTTCAAATTTAAATTTTATTTATTTTGTAGTGTATTATGGAAAATCCCAATAAAAATATTGTTATAATGAAATGTGCACACAACAAAGAATAAAGACACAACAAACACATAAAAACAAAACAAAAAAACAGATCCCTCCACCCCCTGCCACTTTATTTCTCAAAAGCCACTAGTGACACATCTAGCGACTTTTTCAGACCATGTGGATGTTGATGTGTTGATTCCCAAATTGCTGCGGTTGTCTATTTGTGCTACCTGCTCGTCTAAAGAGGTCTGATGAGCACCATACACAGCGCAGCCCCCTGCCTCCAATAATAATGGGGATCAGTAGCAAATATATTCATGTGCAAAATAAAGTGACGTGTGGAACAGCAAATGTGAAAGCTTTCATGAACAGCCTGAAAGCTTGTCAAGCAAGTCATGAAAAGAACATATGCAATTTATGGCGCCCATGCTGACAGTTTGAAGCTAACCTGAATAACGGGTATGGTTTGTAGAGGTGCAATCACCATCTGACACCATGTCATTTTGTTTTTCTGCAGGGCACTGGGACAGACATTGCATCCTCATATGTCACATTCAAACTCACGAGTGGACTCTGCAGCTGTCAGGGTATATGCCCTTTGTACTGGAAACAAATCAGTCTTCTTTGTGAGTGGCTTTCTCCTCCAGATGATGATCTGCTGTATCTAAAATCATCCATCCGATAGACAAGATCAACTAGGGGAAGACAGAGAGTGGTTATGGTTCACCGGTCACTCAACACTGATCAGGGATGTACAGCATTGCTGCCATCTTGTGGTTTTGAGATACAATCCTCTTTCCAGCTTAACATTTTGCAACTCTAGTGGGATGAGATATAACTCCATCCATATATCATCTCTGGTTTTGAAGCCAAAATCCTGTTTTTAAGATGTGATAAAGGAAGAACACTCCACTCAAATGTTGACTTCCCATCCTCTAGTGATCTCTACATCTGGCATGTAAAGCAGAGTGGAGTGATTGATTCTTCACTCTTCTGTCTTCTGTCATCTGCAAGTGAACACGTCTCCCTTTGCGTCAACGGCTGCAACCCGGAGAAAAGAAAATGTTGCAAGAAAAGGAACAGACAGAACAAAAAAAACTTTAAAAAAAAGTTTTCTCACTAATTCCAGTAGAGGACAGTGACGCCCCATCGCAAACTGTGTGGCTGACCAGAAGCCAAGAAGATGAGGACGATGGAAAACTCCCCTTGTATAAAAGTCACATTTCTTCCATGACATTAGCGAACTCTCAGAGGGATCATCTCCCTTTTATTGCTATTGTCGGGAAAGATAAATCCAAGGCCGTGGAATGTGAAAATTAAGCCTGAATCATCCTCTATCATACTTATCGTGGAGGTAAATCCAGGACAGGGAGGTTTTTATTCCTCCCAAGAACTTTCCTATTTAACAAGCCTCTTTGTTTTCCATTATCTCCAGCCAGTGACGTTGCCAACAAACCAGGTATCCCCATTAGCATCCTTCTTCTTCACCCAGTGCTTCATAATGTCATTGAATCCAACAGTTTCAAAGGTTGCTCGTTTCTCTTGTTTTCTTTGGAGCTTCGTCGTTCATGGCTGCGGTGTTTCTGCACCACTCTTCCCAGAGATCACTGTTGAAATACTGTGGCATCTTTTCTCCTTGGATTTTCTGTTGATGGAGTTTGAGTTTCTGTAGGTGGCGCTCATTTCACTAACACTAACGACCCAGTTCTTCTTCTCTGTTTCTTCACTATTCAGGCACTAGCGACACATCTAGCTACTTTTTCAGACCGTGTGGATGTTGATGTGTTGATTCCCAAATTGCTACGGCGGTCATTTGGTACTACTTGCTTGAAAAATAGACCTTTCAAAATAAAATACAATACAATGACTTGATCAGTGGTTCTCAACTGGTCTGGCCTTGGGACCCACATTTTCCCATGGTCATTAAGTCGTGACCCCCTTTTATATAATTCAAACCAAGAAAATGTATTCGTCATAACTTTTTTAACGTAAAATAAACACATATTTTCCTCCCTGCATTCAGAGCACATTACTCTACAATAACAAACTGATCCTGATTGATAAACTGATGAGTATGAACATTACAACTGCTGCTGATCCTGGTGAATATGAATGAAATGAACAGCATAACTGCGTCTACACACATAATATGATCATCTCTCTGAGTAGATCTACTAAATGGGCTGTTTTCACTTAACATGCATTTGGGGAAGATAATGAGATAATGGTGAGTGTATGCTAAAGTCTGGGTACTTTAGCATTCAAAAGTACCACTTTATTTCTCAAAAGCCACTATGCTAGCAACACATCTAGCTACTTTTTCAGACTGTGTGGATGTTGATTTGTTGATTTCCCAAATTGCTACGGTTGTCAATTTGTGCTAATTGCTCATCTAAAGAGGTCTGATGAGCACTTTCCATACACACAGCGTAGCCCCCTACCTCCAATAATAACGGGGATCAGTAGCAAATGTATTCATGTGCAAAATAAAGTGACGTGTGGAACAGCAAGTGTAAAAGCTTTCATGATGTGGGTATTCTGTAGGTTGAATCACTCAGCAACAGACAGCTGCAAAACAGACATTTATTTAGATGGCAATGTCGCAGGTTAGTTACTTTACGGTGTTTTGTACGTGCCCCTAAATTGCCCCTGTCTGTTTTGTGGGCTGGCAGGCGCATTAGACAGTATTTTCACTTCTGGCCGGATGACAGCTGACATGCAATGGGGCCCGGAACTGGGTCGGAGACAAGGCCAGTCCTCTGGGTCCATGAGAGACTGAGACCTCTCAGGTCTGTCTCTGTCCGGGCGTCTCACATGGAAGATACTTTCACAGGCTTAAATTGGTTTGTTTTCTCTATTACTTGGTCATTCAATGTGACAGAGCTCTGGAAGGGGAAGCTTTTTTTCATCAGACATGTTAGTAAGGGACAGCGTTAAAGGGTGTTGTGCCTCTTAAAGAGTAATTTGGGGATTTTTCAACCTGGACCCTATTTTTAAGTGACTAATGGGAACAACAATTTCTGAAATTGGTCCAGTATTGAGCGAGCTGTTAGCCACAAAACCGGCTGCAGTGTAACCCTATGGGGCAATTGCGCCCCATTAATGTACATCCTCTAAAAGGGCTTCTTGTTTTTGCCACTGACAGACTCAGATTGTTGTTATAAGTGTCTGACAACGTTATGGAAAGGATCCATACAGAGAAATAAAACGTTTTTCTTTACCTTTCGCTTGATCCGGTCTGTTGTTATTGTGTCTAACTACGTCTCACTCAAGGAGAAGTCTCGCGCTGAAGTTTTGCAGGAGTTGAGTTGTTGCAGGAAGACAATGCTGGAAACGTGAGTGAGAGTGCCGGCAACAGTTTGTTGTGTTGGAGTACAGAAAGTGTAGTTATCTAAAAGGTTTTCAAAGTCATGACTGAACATTTAGCTGATTTCCAGCATTGTCTTCCTGCAACAACTCAACTCTCACGAGATTTCACAGCGAGATTTCTCCTTGAGCGAGACTTGGTTAGACACATATAACAACAGACCAGACCAAGCAAAAGATAAAGAAAAACATTTTATTTCTCTGTACGGATCCTTTCCATAACGTTATCAGACACTTCTAATAACAATCTGATCTGTCTGTGGCAAAAACAAGAAGCACTTTTAGAGGATGGACATAATTGCCCCATAGGGTTATATTACAGCCGGTTTCACTGCTAATGGCTCGCGAAATACCAAACCAATTTCAAAAATTGTTGTCCCCATTAGTCACACAATTATGAGAAAATAGGGTCCAGGTTGAAAAATCCCGAAGTTACCCTTTACGGGTTGCAGAATATGTTGTGGCAACACGTATTATGTTTCAGGCTCCTCCGGGTAGCGTGTCGAAGTGTCCTTGAGCAAGACACTGAACCCCTCACTGCTCCCGACGAGCAGGTTGGTGCCTTGCATGGTTGCCACCGCCGTCGGTGTGTGAATGTGAGAGTGAATGGGTAAAGTGTGAAGTGTATGAATTGTAAAAGCGCTTTGAGTGGTCTCTAGAAGACTAGAAAAGTGCTATATAAATACAGTCCATTTACCATTTACCATTCATTTGAACACCTACAGTATGTGGATATATTTGGGAGAATGATTGCAGACAATCATAGTAATTCTCTCTGAAGATGGCCCAGTTTCCAAAAAACAATGCACCATTCAGTGCTGCTTCCATGCTATTACAGCCACTTCAGCATGGGCTTGACCAAGGAATCAAAATGGCTCATTTTGACCAGAGTGCTTATGATCGCATAAGAGGATCATTGTAGGAAAGAAACAAGAGACATCAGGCCGCAGGTCAGAGCCCTCATGAGTTGTGATTGAATTACTTTTTCTTATTACTTCAAATACATGGTCTCTCATGGGCCTTTTCTTTTCCTCACTTAAACTTGGATATAATATCATAGTGGTTCTCAACCTCTTTGGCTCTTAAAGGATAATTCCAGTCATTTTCAAAGTTAACTCTATTTCCTCATGTTAGTGTGTGTTTCTGACTGATGGGAACAAAACAAAATATTAAAATTGGTCCAGTATTTAGGTCGCGGTGGTAGCTCAGCGATCACGCTATGTTACGTGACCGGGCAAACTTTGACGTAAATGTACGTATTGTAGCGATCCGGCTGGACCGCTATCGAGGAATAGACAGGAGAATATTCTGGCTTGCAATTCCGTGCATTTATTCACATTCACAGGTTACAGCACACTCGGCATTATCAGACCCCGCTTCTTCCCTCAAGTCTACCGCCACAACCCCGCTTCGGGAAGTGCGTCCCCGCGCTCCAGCCCTAGCTGCACTTCAGCCGGCTGAACCCGCTGGGCACGCACCTCCGATGGCTTCTCACGGGAAGCCCAACCCATTTCTGACACCAATGTAGCGAAGCGGAAGTTCCCACCCCGGGAATCGAACCCGGGTCTCCCAGACCATGGACTCACACGCTAACCAGTCAGCCAAAGGGACATCCCCCTGGCCAAGTAGCCAGAGAGTGATCTCATTATTAGACCCGGTTCGTTACAGTATTTTATAAGCGGGTTCTATAAGCGGCAACAAAGTGGCTTTGGTGACGTGAAGACAAGAAGAAGTACAGAAAGTGTGGCTTAGTGTTATCTAAAACATAAAAAAACTATGGTTCATTTTGTCGTCAAATCACAAACTCCCGTGAGCGCGCTCCCGTTGCGTGAGCGGATGCGAGAATACGACTTCCTTCTCGCGAGATTTCGGAACCGGAATTCTCCGTGTATGAGCCTTGGTGAGAGACATTAACAACAGCCCGAATCAAGCTAAAGGTAAAGACAATCTTTTGATTTCTCCACAGGGATCAAGACACTCAAAGCAACACTCGGAGCCTGTTAGTGGCAAAAAAAGGTTGCCCGGTCACGTAACATAGCGCAATCACTGAGCTACCACTGTGACCTAAATACTGGACCAATTTAAAAAAAAATTGTTCCCATCAGTCAGAAACACACACTAACATGAGGAAATAGAGTTAACTTTGAAAATGACCGGAATTATCCTTTAATCTGAAAAGCAAAGCGATACCCAACCACTTTCTGCAGGTACGAAGGCATAGGATGCTGAATGACACCAAATGATGAGAGTGTGCATACTATTTCACAAGAAAAAGCACACATATTAAAAACATTACAATGAATCTAGATTTTAGAAATACAGTTGTTTTCTTTCATTTCCGTTCTTCAGATTCCACCCGAGATCGTGTTGCAACTTCCTGCGGGGTCCCAACAGGAGCGTCGTGACCTGAATGGAAACAACTCGGCGCTGGCTCCGAAACATAGGAGCAAAAGTCACATTTATTAGTAGCTTAAACCTTGATTTCAGGAGGATCAGGTTCATTTTGAATAATGCCCAAATGATCAGTTAAGTCACCGGTTCCACAAAGCAGATTGAGAGAGAGAGATTCACGTTTAAAAGATTCCATATGTTCCGTCCTCTGTTTCTGCCGCTGGTTCCACAGGAGTCATTGAGGCCAGATCCGACTGCCCACTCCAATCACAGAGCAGAACAAGGCTGATTATAGGGCAATCATTTAGATGGTGGAGATGACATCAGCCACCAGAAATTGGCTAACTTTAGTTGGCTTGCAGTGAGAAGGCCTGAAGCACAATGATAGACCGTGGTACCATCTGAGAAAACTTTGATTTGATAGCAGATGTCAAACTGCACAGCGCAAGAGGGTTGAAGTGTGTTGAATGAAAGGAGGAAACACTGAAACATATCTGCAGGTTTCAACAAGTTAAATTTAAGCTTTTTGAAGACCTTTTTAAGACCACTTTGAATGCAATTTAATAAAGATTTTACTGCCATACTAGCAAAAGAACAAGTTAGTTAGTTAGTTAGTTAGTTAGTTTACTTTATTGTCCACAATGTGGAAATTAGTCTTCGGTCTCACAATTACACAGCAACAACAACAACAGCAACACAACAACAGACATGTACAAGATTGTCCCTTAAACAATGTGCAGAGAATGAAGAAAATACATCCCCAGGCCCACAGACAATAGACTCCTACTTTAGCAATAGTAGGAGTCTAACGAGTCCCAGATTCATTTAGTGCCTTAATGGCACTGGGAATGAAGGAGTTCTTGAAAATGTTTCGGTTTGCCCTAGGTAGTCTGTAACGACTGCCTGAGGGTAATAGTTTGAACTCCCTATGAAGTGGGTGAGACGGATCATTTACAATCTTACCAGCTTTTTTCCTAAGCACTTCCTTGTAGATGCTACCTAGCTGTTTTTGTGGTTTTCCTATGATTTTTGAGGCCAAGTTCACTAACCTCTGCAGCTTATTTCTTCCTTTAATATTAAGATTACCATA
>CABFOS010140436.1:0-12799 GCA_900660315.1 Diretmoides pauciradiatus
GGCCACTATCAAAATTGGCTTCAATGCACCACCGAAACCCTGGGGGCTTGACTCCGGCTCATGTTCACAGCAAAACTACATTGCATCACAACAAAGGGAGTCGAACTGTGGAACAACTGCAGTGATGAGTTGAAAACATGTAAAACACTAAGTAAGTTCAAACAAACCTTTAAAAATAACACACTGACTACATATAGTAAAGGTGAACAAAGAGGTGGACAGGAATAGTGTGGATAGAGGACCAGTGGTGTCTTTTCTATCTTGCTTTATTTTTATTTTGAACACTATTATTGCCTATTGTTCTTTTCTCTCTTCTTTTGTTTGAATACTATGGTGATTGTGAATAAAAGATAGATGAAGCTTAAATAACAGGGGTAGGACTCGAAAAGTTTCAAAACTTCATCCTACGCCCTTTTCGAACATTGTTTAGTTAATTGAGTTTTGTTTAATATGTTATTACTATTGTATTATTTTGCTGCCTAAATTTTTGTATTTTTTATTTATTTTATTATTATTTCTTATTCATTTTGGTTTTAATGTTCGAAATAAAAATCTATCAAAAAAATCAACTTAAGTCAAAACCACCACTGATTATCAGTGTTCAACTTTTAAGTTTGCACACATTTTTGTTTTTAATAAACCAATGAAAACCTCAGCTCTATCGTATTCCTCATTCTGCTACAGCAGCAAAACAAATCTGATGCTGTTGTTGGTGACAAATCGTATTGGAACGATTGGAAAGTGGGAGTTGGAAGTGTGCAGTTTTCCCAGGCACACCTGAACGCAGCAGTCCGTGAATCTCCGCCGCTGTTGTGTCTTTACCCGCCGCGGGTGTCGCTGTTTCCTCCGCCCAGCTGACCCTGCACTTCTACCGGGTGGAGGGGGGGGGAAGGGGGAGCAGAGCAAACCGAGCGGAGGTGGAGTCTGAGGTGGGAAGGGAGAAGAAAGGGGAGAGGAGGAAAAACGGGGAAAAGGCACATACAACAGAAACGGGGGGAGGACGGTGGAGCAATTACGTCTAATAAAAAAAATTGCATTACAACTAATTAAAAGTGTTTGCGGCGAAGAGGAATAAAAAGCAAGATGATAACGCCCTACTTCCTAGAGAATTTCTGGGTAGGTGGTGGTTTTATTACATTTGTTTACACCGGTGCTGTTGCTTATTATTGTCTAGCTCGTGTTTCCTCCCTATCACGGTCATGTCAGTCGGGAAGCAGGAGTTATTGCTTTTCAAATGTGGTCTTTCGGGCTGGCACCGGCTCTGCCCCGGTGGACGCGGCGCCGTCCCGGTGTCCGCCGGACCCATTAGGTCAGAAACCCCGTGGCCGGAGTTGGTTTTTCTCGGGGCGATGATCATTTCGCCACTCCGGGGGGATCGGGCCTCTGGAAACCCACCTAACATGAGATCTCGGAGGGTCCGCCCCTCGCCGCCGCTGATTGGCTGTCCCGGGCTCGCCTGGAATGTTTATGGTCATTCCCGGGACAGCCATTGGACGCGCCGGGCTGCCAATCAAAGCCCCATGGCCGGACGCGTCATTTTCTTCCGTAACAAAGTTTCAGTGAGAGGCCAGATGTTTAGTAAGTTAGGAGAACTGTTTTTAAGAAAAGCAGAAAGCAGTGGAAGTTCTAGGTAATGTTGTCCACTACTAATGCTACGGTGTCTGTAGCAGTTATTTCACCATCTACAATGTTTTCCTTTTAAACTGCATAGACTTCATTCCCCCCCTCTGCATTATTATTTGACGTGGCTCCAATGTAGCAGGTTGAGAAGCAGAATTGAAAACACTTGTTCTGTGTATAGATCCATCTATGATTTTCTCCTTTCTGGGTTACTTTTTTTCCTTCAAAACAAAGTGTTTTGAAAAATGAAAACAACAACAAAACAAACTGGCCAATAGCTACTAATTTATTGTACTATACTCAGTGCCCACTATAGTATGTACACGCTACTAATATACTAATATATATGATGTTGCCCATTACTTCAAACTCAAAATGAGATAGCTGAACATAATAGTCCTGTCTGTGTACATTCCTTATTTGCTTTGGGTAAAGATGAACAGAATGACCAGGGGCTGTAGGCTGGTTAATGACTTATAGCTTTGCTTTGTTAGTTTCCAATTATCAGGTCTACTTGGAAATGAAAAGCCTAGTTTAGATTCCATGTTGCCAAAACAAATCACGTAAAGTTTTGTCCTTGTCTTGCCTGTATTGTAGATACATTATAGATTAACACTTGTTCATGCATGTCTGGTTTGTAGTCAAATGCAAGGGATGGAGATTAGCTAGCAAACCAGTTCCTCAGCCACAAATAGCCACCATTTATCAGCATGCAAAACTGTCTTCCCATCATGATGTGATAAAGTGGTAGAGTAGATTGTTACAGAGGATTTGTTTCGCTCCGTTTAATGTGGTTCTAGACTTTTGAAATGTAACCGTACTTCTTTTCATTGGTATGTTAAGTTCATTTCTTTTTTTCTAGGTGAAGGCTTTAGGAAAACTCTTCCCGAGCCATTAGAATTCTAGAGAAAGATGATAAGATCAACTTGGTACGTGAAAGAACAAGCAGGCCGTCTCTGTTAAGTGGGAGAGTTAAATGTTTTAAGTAACTTTGGAAGCGCTGTCCACCTCAATCTGTTTTATAAAGAACACTCCACAATCTTTTTTATCATTGACTAAATGGAAAAGAGTAGAGCCAAGACACTCCTGATCTCTCAATCTGCCCTTTGTGCCCTGCGACGAGCCACAAGAGAATCCAGTGAAGGCAAAGATCAGCTGTGTATTTAACATGCAGGACACACACTAGGATTTGGAGATGCGTTCATTTCCCTTTTGACTTAGGTGGAAGTCGACACATTTACAGATGCAAAGACAAACAGGAACACACACGTTAAAATCTTCAGACGTTTCTATTTCACTACAGACTACAGTACATACGGAAGTAGTCCGTAGTCTTTGAGACATTTATTCTTGCTCCCTTTCCTTGAACTTTATTTGAATCTCTGTTGTGGACAGCATTTCCCCTCAGCTGAATGAACAAGTGCTTTAGGAACCAGCAGCCAGACGTTTCTCTGTCAAGGTTGCATCACTCGATGGGCCACTGCAACATTTCCTCTCTTTATTTGCCAAGAGATTTGCATGCCTCAAATGGCCATTTCCCTTTTTCTTGCAATATGCATACAAGTGGTTGGTATGCTAAGGATTTTAGTTTTCGTAGGATATAGCCGCGTGTGTAATGGAAATATCCCACATGCACTGAAAGGACTCAGTCAGTGGATCAGTATGTCAGGTTAATAACAGCACTAGAGAATACACGTAGGCCTAACAGACGGAAGTAAAAGGCATCTGATGGGCTTCTGTTTGGTGTGGAGTCCGTTTCCTCCAAGCATAGCATGAGAAAATAAGATGGCAGTGTGATAAGCAAACAATGTTGATACAGCCAACAGCCCCAGCACAATCTTCTTCTCCCTGGTGTCTGTAGTGTGTGTGGTCAAATAGGTTCTCACGCTACAGATTGTGCAAGTAGACTTACACACAAGTTATGGTTAGTTAGAAATGTTTCCCAACTAGGCAAAACAAGACTGAGGTAGAGAGAAGAGTTGGATAATATATTGTCTTATTTTCATTCAAATGCCCCCTAGGTCATCAAAGACATCAGACACTAGTTTTCATATTGCTTTCCGTCACGACCCTGAGAAGCAGAACCTAGCATGTTTTGTTGTTTTTTTTGCAAGGAGATTCAGTTGTGAGGTTACAGCAAAGAGCCACAAGGGCCAACAACCTCTAGTCTTATTCTAGGTGAAGAGTTTTTGGAGATCCTGCCTCGCTGTGGATTCTCTCACAGAATTGTAGATGTTGCACCTTGTATTTTAGCAGTCATACGGTCCTACATGTTAACTGGATTCAGAGTGGGTTAAGAGGAGACAGTCATAAACTACGAGACAGTAGCCTGTCATGGCAGTTATCCATTAGCCAAATATTCTGTGACGCATCCCTAACCATAGGCAGCGGTCAGGTCCTTGTACACTTCGACTGAGCCTGTGTGCGCTTTGCCACACATATACCCCATGTGTGTTTCTGTTGGTCTGATGAGTTGTGACAGCTCAGTGCACCGCTCCCAGACTGGCCTGGTCACGTGACCTGGGGCAGACACTTTGATGTCATCCGGCTGTCTGAGTTACTCCCTATGTGCTAGGGGCTCCCGGGTCTACGGGCTATGCCGGGCCACCGTTTTACAGTCTGTCTGACGGACACTTGGTAAGCTGTCCTTAATGCTCAACGCCTCAGTGAAAGTGTGCAGGGATACCTTTTACCACTGCTGTCACTCCACATATTCAGAGTCAGTCAACCTGAAAATGAGAATTCAACACCTCTTACACATATCAGTGGGCAGGTTCTTGATCCGTGCGAAGACCTCTGTTGCTAGTGGAAATTATATGACCAAGAGTTCCTAAAGCATTCAGCCGACCTATGATATATATTTTGTGCTATTATATAATGAATGCATGTACCATATAGCTACTAAAGCTAAAGTCTTTAACGGGCATGACAAAGTAGGCTCTGTTAGTTCTCCTTACTTAAAATATAGTTGGGATAATATCATCTAAAAAAAAAGTTAAGATAAATTACGTAGGTTTGTTTGTGAATTACTCTCACTTTCAGTCCTTGTGTGTTTTATTTAGGCTAACTTTGTTTTTACTATGATATGAAGTATGTCTAAGCCTTTATTCTGCATGACACATTTTCTGCTCAGCTGAAATGAAGAAAATAGCATTTTAATTTCTTTAATCTTATTTTGCGTCATTTGTTATCAGAGAAAGATAAAAGACTCAAAAACAGTGCATCACTCTCTAGACTGAAATCAGCAGTAGGTCTAGGATCAAGGTTAGGTTCAACTCGGTTGTTTTTATTCGGTAGCAGAAGGACACAGTGTAGTACAAAGAGATACCAGGCATCATTTAATGCCATGGATTGGCTTTCATCGCACTCGACTCCCTCACACAGGATATGGAAAGTGGTATTGTGAGATACAGTGAATTCCTATCCTCTTCTGCCTGGCAGATGTCACATGATGAACAACAGCACTGCATGACGATCCTTTTACAGTGGTCCTTCAGATTGGAGATGTCAGTCATGTGTGAACAAATCTTGCACATTTATTTGTCCATAGCAATTACTTTGATTCTTATTCCGACAGTAATATTTGAAAGTCTGGGATGGGTTTCCTTGTCTCGGCTTCCTGTTGCACAAATTCAGCATAACCGTTTGATACACACATTGTGGATTTTACCTCTATTTCGTTGCATGCTCTTTTAAATGTCTTAATGACTTATTAGCCTGTGGCGATTTCCTAGAAAGTGAATCCCTCACGTTCACGGCAGGTTCACATCAACAACAATGTCACTTAAGTAGAGTTCTTTGAAACCTAGCTAGGTTTCATTTGGTGTAGCAGGGCAGTGTTATCCTAAATAGTAAATACAACTTTATAGATGTGAATAAATGTCTTGTTACTACTGCACTCTTTGCCTCAAGTTATACGTCAGTGGGCGCTATACTGAGGCAGTGAGAGGAGCTAACAGGTTGCTGCCTTTGGCTTTGGAGCCGGCTGTCCAACTGGCATACTCCCTGTATCTGAGTGAGTGAAACCACTGTTCCCAGCAGAGGCATTAGGGCACGTTCAGCCATAACCGAGACTGTCTAGTTTTTTGGCCATTACTGGGGGGCGTCAGTCAAAAGCATACAGCATGAAAGACACTCATTTCCTACAGTCTGGGTGACACTTGCCCCATCAGCCAGGTTTGAGCATCTGTTACAGCTGCGTCCTCTTGTCGCTGCTAATATTAGCACAGATAGATTTTTGGACAGCTGACACACCTTTCACTCCCAATATTGGTTGTGATGAAGCTCTCTGAACGGCATACTACACACACACAAGAAGCGATTGACATCACTGCGCCAACCTCTCAGCGTGTTATCTTTCACCGGGGTAGGGCGGAGACTTAAAAAAACCTTTCAGTCTAAATCCAAGTGTAATGAGCGCCTCTGAATTTCACAATGTGTGGTTGGAATATTAATCACCCCCTTACGAGGGCCTTTGTCAATGAGTCTCCCAATGAGGGCTTTGAGAAAGTGTGTGGCCCTCCGGTATCGGCTCTCGCTGGTCTAAAACGAGCACGTTTAGTAAGGGATTTATAGTTCACTTATAAACCCACAGGCCGTTTTAGGTTCAGTCTTTATCTTGATGTTGGCTACTGCCGTGTGAGGGGACAGCAGGTTCAGATGCTCGTCCTTTGTGCGTGTCCTTGCAGTATTGTAACCTGGGGGAAAAGTAAAAACGCCCTGAACGGTTTCCTGTGTTTGTTTTTATTTTTATTTTGTATTCTTTGATATTATCACATTCCACACAAGCACATTAGTCGCTCAGAATGGAGTTTCTTCCTGTTGCTGTTCAGCTGTGCTTGGAGCCGCTTTCTCTCGTTCTCGTCCCTTCCTTGTTTTGTAGTGTAATTGGCCAGTCGTCATGGCTCGTTTCTCACCTCATGTCGTTTATTATGGTTATGTCACCGCTATGTGACTGTGCAGCCTGCAGTGTCTGCGCAGTCACCTTGCTCACTTGACATCTGACGCGTGGGGTAATTTGCACTTTATGATGTTAGTGATACCATATGTTTACAAGAATGGAGCTGAAAGGCTTTTTTTCTAGTTCCCTTACTCAAACAGGAAGCACATCTCAGTGGTCGGCGTCTGCCCCATCGGAGTAAAATATAGGTCAATAAGCTGAAGCATAGACACAGATGCTTTCCTTTCTCTCTGTCTGTTTGCTCTGTAAATATAGCATTGTGGGAACGAGCTCAGAGCTTCATTTTGGCACAAATTTCCGGACCTTTGATCTGGGTGTATGTGGGGAAAATGAGGTTAAACCCATGTGTCAGTGAAAAGCCACACACTGCACAGCAGCACAAATGAAGTGTACACCAAACCGCTGACTGCGGCTCGCTGCAGGAACCAGGAAATGTCTGTGTGACGGTCACGGGTTAAGGTGAACCAAAGCCGGTACACAGAATAAGACAAGAATGAGGACAAACTGCTAAGAGCCTATTAGGGTTAACATGACAAACACGTTCCTGATCATGTATAGCCTGTTATCAGCCTGTTATATGTTGGAGGTAGTTAAGTCACTCAGTGCTGCTTTGCTCTGCTTATGCAAATTATTTGCAAGTGGGAAATGTATGATCATGATTGTCAGATGTTATTGAACAAATTACTTAGAATATATCTACCATAAAGGCCTGGGTTTTTATTATAATCAAATATGTGTTTGATTGTTTTCTAATGGACTCACCAACACATGTTCTTTTCATATGAATTATTAAGTGGTAGTATGCATTTTTTAAAGCAACCAGACACTGTTACAGAGTGGCATGGTTACTGCCACACAAACAGACAGTTGTCCGGCCATCTCTGACATTATATGTTGGAAGGTAGACCAGTCTAACGCGGTTCTGAACGTACTTAGCGATCGGAACTCGGAACTATGGCCAGGATGACGATGGTTGACCAGAGGCTGCTGCAGACGCAGCTGGAAACCATGCAAACAATGAGACTGCTGCTGGTCCCGAAGGCCATCGCGGTAACGCAGGGCCACTAATTGAAGTATATTTTATTTGTTTGTTGGCGTTGTTGCGTGCTCCTGTGACTGACCGATCTACTTTTGTTCTATTTATTTTTCCTGTGAAATGCAGGGTGAAAAAAATAATGGATTCGATGTTCTCTACCACAACATGAAGCATGGCCAAATCTCCTCCAAGGAGCTAACAGAGTTCATCAGAGAAAGGTAAGACACTGGAGTCACACACTATAGGTTATGATTCTAACGTGGTGGCCTCTCTAAACAATCAGGTTCATTCACATTAACCATTAACCTGACTGTTCTTCAGCAGATGTCTTACATGTCATCTGATTTCCTGGTTATGTAAATCTGATCTCAAGGAACTTTGCAGCTTTAGTTGAATTTGCTGGTATTGTGCTTCTAATAATGCCTACATGCTTAGTTGAGACTGCTGGTGATGTCCACTCTCAATTTACCTGATTTCTACAACTATTGCTCAAACTATTTGAGTCTCTTCTCATGGATGTCTCCATATTAATCATGGAAATAAATCAACATACTCGTCAATAAGTGCAAAACTGACAGAACATGCTCTGCAAACCTTACATCCACACGTCCTGTGCGTCGTCTTTTGATGGAGCTGCCACCTGAGTCCACCTCAACACTGGCGTTAGGTTACATACCTGTAGTCTCCGCACCACGATGAGACTATAATAACGGCTTCTTTACAAATTCTTCCCACTTCATAAATACGGGTTTACACAGTGTGAGAAGTGTGTTTTTATGGTAGAAGGCCTACCACTGGAATGTCTAGTATCTAGCGTTGAAGAACGCTCTCGATCATTCAAAGACTTTGACTATAAAATGATAAGACAAAAGACACATTTTCCACAGGTTTCCACTGACAGATATTTGGATGCACATTGACCCTCCCTTAAATTCCCATAGAGCACTCTGTCCACATCTGTTCCACATTGGTTCCAATGGGACAAGACAAAACTGCAAATCTAACCTTCTATTGTGGAAGTGGGGTTTGTTTTTGTTTTTGCCAGTGCCCTGTTTATCAAAGTTATCTCAATCTAGCCGGTTCTTCCTCATTCTTGTGTGGTATGAAGCAACATTTTTGATGCTGAGAGTCTCCATGGTCTGCAGTGCTCGTTCAAGCATGTGATTGTTGACGTTTTCTAAATTAATCAATACGCTATTCATGGAGACGGGTATTGTGTGTGTGTATATAGATAGACAGGTCGGCATTAGGTTACCTGTGTTGTACCAAGGGTGCTTACATTGCCTATATTCAGGGGAGCTTAATTACACTGTGCTGGCTTCCAGGTTGACTTCTCAGTGTGTCTGTGAATGTCTCGCGGTTGTCCCTCTCTGAAATACTGCACCATGGCGCCTCCTGATGGGGAAAACCACTCTGTGCATCTCTGTGTTGCATAATCCAGTGGTTCTCAACTGGTCTGGCCTTAGGACCCACATTTTCCCATGGTCACTAAGTCACAACCCACTTTTATATCATTCAAACCAAGAAAATGTATTCATCATAATTTTTTTAACATAAAATAAACAAATATTTTCATTCCTGCACTCAGAGCACATTACTCTAGCAATAGCAAACTGATCCTGATTAATAAACTGATGAGTATGAACATCACAACTGCTGCTGATCCTGGTGAATATGAATAATATGAACATCATAACTGCATAACTGTGTCTACACACATAATATGATCATCTCTCTGAGTAGATCTACTAAACGGTCCGTTTTCACTTAACAGGCATTTGGGGAAGATAATGAGATAGTTGGGGATGTGCTTTTTTTGGGACTACTCACTCCGCGACCCATTCAGAATGAGTCCACCACCCACTTTTGAGAAACACTGGCATAATCCACACACATCCTTGCTTTGCTGTAGATCAGGCCCCTTACAGCAATTGGCCCTTCAACCACTGGGAGACTTCACAATACATGTGTATATGTGTGTATATGTGTGTACTGTATGTCTGGGTTGGAAGTGAAGACTCAGTGGTGGTTATGACTCCCAGCTATATTTATACACCTGCCGTGTATTGTCTGAGGAATAATAACCTTCTCTGTGAAGGTGTGTGTGTGTCTGCACTGGGCCTTAAAGTTCTAGCGTAGAAGTAGAAATAATGACATTTTTCAGACGTGCTGGTGGCTCAGTGGTCTAAGGCGCATAGACCTATGTTGCATCTCACGCCTCCTCTCACCCCGTCTTTTCTATCTCTACTGCTAACTATCGAGTAAAGACAAAAATGCCCCCAGAAACTGTGACGTTTTAGAGATTTGATAAAAGACGCAAATTACTGGCAGCAGTAATTACAACTTGACAGCCTGCGGCGCTACACCACCACGCGGAGACACAGGCGTGTGTATACAGAGGTCCTAGCTTGTCCCTGTTTTGCTGTGTTGTTGTACTGAGTGTGAATGTTTGCTTAATGTGTAGTCACGTGTCTCCCTACGTGTGATGTCTGTGTTTATGTGCCATATCTGTTTGTGCTATGTATGGGTTTACTCGCGCGCGTGCATGTGTGTGTGTGTGTTGTCCTGCTTCCCCCTGGCTGGCCTTGTTCCTGTGACGTGACTGCAGAGAGAGGCTGGCTAAATGAGACATGCATAATTCAGGCCTCTCCGCCATAACACTGTTCCAAGTTCCAAGTTGTTGTTTTTTTGTTTTTTTACTTCTGTCACTTTGCTGCAGAAAAAAAGCGATGAAGAGGAAATGAGAGCGAAATAGGGGATTCAACCTTTAACGTTAATATTCTCTCGGCTGTGACATGAAGGTTCATGAACAAATCAGAAGCTCCGCCACATGTGTAGTGCATGTGGTCAAACATTTAAATTGTTAAGCGAGTATGTTTGGCTGTGATCTTCAATTGTGCTGTTTGAGCTGTAACCCAGTTGCTATCGCTTTGGAGAAACTTTGTCGTGTTATACAATCCCAGGGTCTTTGAAGGGGGAATCGATACAGTATTCTGACATTATTGATGTACGATACTATAGTCTTGATATTAGAAGTTGATTCAGCAGATAATGACCATGTGAATCTTTGGTTCTGTCCTAGGAGTACCATTGAAGAGGTGTATGCCAGGTCAATGACCAAACTTGCCAAGTCAGCAGGCAACTTTTCTCAGCTCGGGTAAGTGTACGCTACTCTCTATAGACGGGAGTAGGATGACTTGATGTTAACGTGGAAGTTTTGCCCTGTTCTGCCCGTCTGAGTCATTCCTATCTGTCGTCCTTTGTGCCAGGACGTTTGCTCCAGTGTGGGATGTGTTCAAGAGCTCCACAGAGAAACTGGCCAGCTGTCACCTGGAGCTGGTGAGAAAGCTGCAAGAACTTATAAAAGAGGTGCAGAAGTACGTGGACGACCAGGCCAAGGCTCACAAAAAGGTACAGCGGTATCGAATTGGACATCCTGTAATATTTCTCCGTGTGTAAGGGCACTTGTGTGTGTCCGTCCATCTCTTTAACTGCCTTTTTTTCTCTCCGTTGTTACAAATAGTTCACCGCTCCAGCGTTGCCAGACAGGGCAGCTGTTGAGCCTTTCTAGCAATTTGCCTCCGGAGAGGAAAGTTTTAATTCCAGTGATCTCCACTGATCCGGTTGAAACACACGCCCACACACCCAGACGCTTCCCAAGTTCTCACTCTGGTTATTTGTCCTCAGAGTCTAATGACCTCGGTGTTCACAGCATGGCTGATGGGTTTACCTCCACAGGAAACGGGAAATAATTCAGCAGTTGCTCCCATCTTGAGAGGGCCGTGGCGTGCAGCATTATGTTGTGAAGCACTGCTTTA
This sequence comes from Diretmoides pauciradiatus, assembly GCA_900660315.1. Classification (NCBI taxonomy): domain Eukaryota; kingdom Metazoa; phylum Chordata; class Actinopteri; order Trachichthyiformes; family Diretmidae; genus Diretmoides; species Diretmoides pauciradiatus. The sequence continues at coordinate 11,435 of CABFOS010140436.1, forward strand.
CACCTCACTCTTATCTCTCCTCCCTGCTGCGACACATACCATCAGCTCATATCTCATGCATGAGGCAACGCAACACATTACAGTCGGTAGAAAAGCAGCGTGGAATTAGCGGAGCTGCGTTTTGTGCTTTCAGCGTAGGCCAAAGGGCTGTCACACTTCCTCTCCGTCACCTCCCTACAGCCCCTGTTCTCCTCTTCATTGTGTTCCTATGGTGCATACTCAAACAGCATGAACATCCGTCTCGGAATAGTTAAAAATTAGTATACCATTCAAGTATAGATTATTAGATTTGTTTAACACATTCATTTGTACACATCATAACATAACTATCAAAATGACTACGAAGGAAAGTTCAGTCATCACAGGTAACGACATTAAAGACAAAACTTATGTTGCCACAGTAATTTCAATATTGCATGTTTTGATCTTATTTCTCTTGTTTTATGTTCTTAAACTCTTTGCAGGTTGCATTGACGTGTGTAATAGCTTCTTTAATGTTCAAGTGTGGAGTCATGTACAATCTTGTGTGCCTGGTTAATGTGCTACACTACTGAAGAGTGGAACAGCATTAGTTATGTTTTGTTACAAAGTGCTTGGATCCACACCTAGAGAAAGAAACAGCAGAGTGAACTGAATGATATATACAGAAATCATTCAATCAGTTCCTGACATTTGTGTGTCCTAAGACAAAGGAAGAGGTGGCATCCACCCTGGAGGCAGTGCAGAACATCCAGACCATCTCCCAGGCACTGCAGAAGTCCAAGGAGATCTACAATGCCAAAACCGTGGAGCAGGAGCGTCTCCGCAAGGAGGGGGCCACCCAGAGAGATGTGGACAAGGTGGGAGGTCATACACACATGTACACACACACACACACACACACGTCATCTCAATACGGGCCTGATGGACTGCCTCTTTTGTCACCCGATCTAGGAAGGACCATTGTCTGCAGTATGACGTACTAACTGATGAGTCATCATGTATCTGTCTGTTTTTACTTTGCAGGCTGGAGTGAAGGCCAAAAAAGCCACAGAAGCCTACAAGTCGTATGTGGAGAAATATGCCACAGCCAAGTCCGAGTTTGAACAGAAGATGGCAGAAACTGCACAGGTATTGGTGAATTTGATTTACCTTGGTGTGTGTGTGTGTGTGTGTGTGTGTGTGTGTGTGTGTGTGTGTGTGTGTGTGTGTGTGTGTGTGTGTGTGTGTGTGTGCGTGGGTGTGAGTGTGTGTGTGTGTGTGTTTCTTTGTGTGTGTGTGTGTGTGTGTGATCCAAGTTCCGTGCCCTGTAACATCTCCAGATTGTGTCTTTTTCTCTCTGTAACGGAATCGTTGTGGAAAGCCCTGATTGGATCCATCTGACAG
>CABFOS010140448.1:2631-13189 GCA_900660315.1 Diretmoides pauciradiatus
GGAGGTCTTTTGTGCCCACTGCTATAAGTTTATACAATAAACTCCCGTACATACAGAGAGAGGAGACTCCTCTCACTTCCTCTCCCTCTCTCCTCTCCTCCCCTCCTCCCCTTCTGTGACAGGCTTTTTACTGTGTTTATATTGTATTTTTGATGATGTGATGTTTTGTTCATTTGATGCTGCTGCTGTAATGCCGCAATTTCCCTTTGGGGATTATTAAAGTACTCTATCTATCTATCTATCTATCTATCTATCTATCTATCTATCTATCTATCTATCTATCTATCTATGTCCTGTGTATTGGTAAGTGTACATTGTTTTAGTGGGGCATTTTCCTTTAAAGGAGTATCATTCTTTTAAAAGCGTTGGAAATTCAAAGGGGAAGTATGCATGCAGGGGGAATTAATATACCTGGAACATCACGGGCACAGGAGCAGATGGTTTATTGAGTGAAGAAATTAGTGTTCATTAGACAGGAGGTCATCTGCAAACTAATCAAGCAGCTGCATTAAGGAGACCTGTTTGTCTACAGCTGTGTTTTGCTTCAAAGGGGAGGATAGTGTTTAACCTTCTGAAAGGATCCGTGAATGAGTGCAGGGTTCTACAAAAATATGATTTTTCTTTTAACATCTGTTGGTGGCTTTCCTAAAAATGAATAAATTCATATGTGCACAGACTGCAAGGGGGTTATTCCTCTGGATAACCAAATACAGTAAAGGATCCTTGTTTATTTTTGCTGAAGGGGATATTCGATTTCCAATCGCTAAAAAAATGGAGATGCCTCTGTAGGTCTGTTGTGTTCCTTGTTTCATGAGGGTTTTATGGATTCCTGCTCCTCAGCATCTTCAGGTGAGACGATTCTAAGCAGTTCTAGTAGTAGGTCTGCCCCAGCATATCTCGACAGAGGCGCAACTGCATAGTGGTTCACTAGTACATGTAGCAATAGGGCAGGGCGATATGGACAGAATCAAATATCATGATATGTTTGACCAAATACCTCAATATCAATATTGCGACAATATTGTAGGGATGACTATTGGTGCTTTCACAAAATATTTACACAATGACACTTAATGGCTGCAGCTAATGATTATTTTCCATTATTGATTAATCTGTCGACCATTTTCTTGGTTAATCGATTAGTTGTTTGGTCCATAAAATGTCAGAAAATGGTGAAAATCAGTGGTTCTCAAAGCCCAAGGTGACGTCCTCAAATGTCCCCAAAGATATTCAGTTTACTGTCATAGAGGACTTAAGAAACCAGAACATATTCACATTTGACATTTGTTCTTAAAAAATGACTCAAAATGATTAATCGACTATCAAAATAGCTGTCGATTAATTTAATAGTTGACAAGTAATCGATTAATTGACTAATCTTTGCAGGTCTAACTTATACCATATTACGATATCCAAAATCTAAGATGATATTTAAGTAATATCACAGGAGAGGGAGTGATGTTGTACTGTATATCGTCACGGCTGTGATTCGGTCGTAGGTACTGCGGCCTCATGCCTACGACCGAATCACAGCCGTGACGATATACAGTACAACACTCCCTCTCGTGTGATATTGCTTAATCGTATCACGATATCAATATAATATCGATAATGCCCAGCCCTAGTACTGTAGCAACCCTGTTACAACTTCTAGCAAGGCCAAGTCTTACTGAAGAGTTGGGTGCAGAAAGAATAATCGCAGTAAACTTAAATGACCATTACGTTGATGTTTTATTTACTTTGTTCCATTTACTTGGATTTTGTACTGTCTACTAACTGTCACTGTTTAAGAGGCCATTAGGGCGTATGGAGGAGCTAGTTTGAGTTTGCAGGTAGTAAACAGATCAGAGTGAGAATTGCCGCTTGGGCAGAGAAGAGAAACACATTATTGCCATATGGGTGGCTGAATAAGGGGAAGGTCATATTTGATTGCGTTGCCTTGATTTTGTTTTTGAGGCTGATAGACGGAGAGAACAACCAGGCTCAGCTCTGTAGGATGTTTTCATTGAAACACAGAGCAGTAAGCAGATGCAGTTTCAGCACAATTGACTGGTTTTATTTTCACCACGGGAAGACTAGGCTATTATCAGAGCGATTACAGACAATGAATGCATTCCAAAATGGGCTCTGTTGTCAAAATGAAATGCCTTTAAGCCAAAATATCAGTCCTGGAGTCAGTAATAGCCCAACATGGTTTAACTGGATTAAGGCACAATGAGTACGTTTACATGCACACAATATTCCGGTTTTTACCCTTATTCCGAAAAAGACAATATTCCAACTAAGCTGTTTACATGGATAATGAAAACGAATATTCCACTAATATTCCTGTTTACATGCAGCCGTGTATACTCTGATTAACGTCAAACGCCCCCATGACGTACGTCCTCCTATGGTAAACTGTCGGCGCTAGTTGGTTTGTTTCATCCATGGTTTCTTTACAAGCTGACCGTAATCAGGCAAGAGGTAATCAGGTGGTAAAAACCCTAATTGAGATGCATATTCTGAATACGCTGTATACATGCTCCTAAAATCCCAATAAAATCGGCATATCCCACGTCTTAATCGGAAAATGCTAAATTCAGAAAAGGCCGAATTCGGAATATCCAAACGGAATATGTTGGGGGGGGGGTCAAAAAGTAATGACATCTTCAATGTCCAGTCTATCCTCCAACACACACACACACACACACACACACACACTCTCTCACTCTCTCTCTCTCAGACAGATGGAGGTGAACTAGGGTATGGGATCAGCAAGCTGCTACAGACCATCATCCTGTCATTCTGTTGGTTAATTGAATCAGACGCGTGTAGGTCGTCCCTGTCCCCGGGTTCCCTTTAAACTGAATATGGCGCTGTGGGACCATCCGCTGCCCCGGCTCAGCCTCGTTTCCCAGAACAGGGAGCGCTTGTCCCGCTGGAAACTGATTCCGCTCGGACATCGAACTTCCATCGGTTCGGTTCAGCTCGAGTTCATATTAGCCTGGAATTTTAGGAGAAATGGCTGGGAAAGGGAGGTTTGGTTTGTTGTTTCTTAGCATTGGACAGAAATATTGTGACTTAAAGTAGTAATCCACAACATTTTCAGAGAAATAAATGTCTCTTTTCTCTCACAATCACAGATGCTACACACCAGTGGTTCAACCTAAAGCCAGGTCATGAAAGCTTTTAAATTTGCTCTTCTAAACAACCGGTGTCATGTAGAAAAATCCTCTTGTGCACAGGAAGTGATGCATTTATGTTTGATTTTTCTTCCTGTAGAAGATTTCCCACAAGTGTCCATATCCGACACGAATAGTTGCCTAGCAAAACGTTTCCTCACTCTTCTTAAGTGTATGAATTATATATATTTTATATACCGGAAAGAGTTTATGGATGGTGAGAAAGGGGCAGGATTTAATGAGTGCTAACTTCTTCCTGCTCCCTTTTGGACATTCACTTGATGTTGTTCAGGTGAGTTAATTTTGCTCATTGTTTTGTTATGGCTGTATTATTTTACTGTACTACTTTCATTTTGTTTTATCGTATTTTACTCTTTTCTTTTTACATGTTCGAAATAAAAAAAATGATATATCATTTCTTGAAATCCTACATGAAGACGTTTCGTTTGTTGTCATGGTAACGGTCAACATAAACCTGCCAGATTTTGAGATGTTGTTGCGGTTTGAGTGAGCCTCAGCATCTGATGATAGAGTGAGTCTGTTTTGACCCGGGTCTTTGCGCTGACTGTGCACAGCGGTGTTGTGGGCCGGTAAGCTGCTGAGCGAAGCCCTGGGTCCCGGCCGCTCAAACCAGGTTATCAAGACAGAAGCCAGCTGAAAAACCTTATCGAGGAAGAACAACAAAGGCAATGTGGCTGCCATTCCTCTGCCCTTTACGGGAAAGAAAAATGATCCCGACGAGGACCCGATTGTGAAAAAAGTGACTCCTGCTCGTTAAATCACAATGTTCCAGGTGGGCTGTCCCCTTCCAGCGCCGTGGTGTTGTGATTTACAACAGTAGGGCAAAAATAACAATACATCAATTTTAGTTTCCCCCCCAATTCTGAATCAATCTTGCTACCAATACTCCCCCATTACTTTACAAACCAGCAGGTTTCATTTTTCCCACAGTTCCCATGTCATCCGTTCCTGTGGGCGGATCTCCAGATCAATTCACTGCTGGTACCGGAGGCCCCGGCTGCACCAAACTACTACACTTCCCTAAGGGCATGTTTCCACGTTACTTATTTCAGTTCAAGTCGGCATTCTTTACACATATAAATAGAAACAGCAAAATGAAAGGCTGCTACCTGCATCGTTTTGTGAAATCGGGACCTAAATATCTTCCTGATATCAAAGCATATAAATGAACACGTCGCCGTCTGCCAAATGCTTGCCGGGGTAGTGTTGATATTGTGTTGCGAGGTCCTTGACAATAGAGAACATTTGCTTTGATTTCTTATTAAAAATCAGTAGCGGCCAGGGATAGGTTTACACTGTGGTCTGCTGATTGACTGATAAGTGGTTACGCAAACTCCAGCTGAACTGTAGCTCACCGTAATTTGTTATGCATGAAGGGATTCACATACATGAGTCGTGTCTGTGTCGAGGAATACGCTTACGCTGCCTGTCACTCCCCTTAGAAAGGCGTTATTCATCTCAGTCAGCCGAGCGGGCCAATCGGAGCAGCTAAAAAGGTGAACGAATGGCTGGAATGATGATCAGCGGAGTGGGTGGAAGGCGGCAGAATGTATGACTATGGCCTGGTTGACGGCAAGTAATCACACACAAACTTCCACTGACTACATTTATTTGCCAGTCCCCTAACCCTAACCTCACCCTTTACCCCTAACTTCATTCTAACCATAAACTGTTTTAATGCTAAGCTAATCTTAACCATAACCTAAACCTAGTCTCGATTCTAATCATAACCTTAAACCAAACTCCTTACCACAAACTAGAACTTCACACAAGGTCTAAAACAGGCTCTCACAAGGACAGAAGTACAACACACCACACACCCACCCCCCACACACACACACAGGTGACTGGACTGTGATAAAACGTGTTGCTACGATACCGGGGTGAGAAAACTTGAGGAAGTTCATTAAGGGTGAGGCGACTGAATGAGGCAGCCTCAGCCCATCAAGGCTCCATAGACAAACGAATCACTGCAGCTTTTGTCCTCCTCGCACCTAATTACATTGGGTGTGCAGCCATTCAGACTGCAGCCATTCACACCTGACACCATAATGCACTGCCCTCAGAGAAGCTGCCATGTATACATATGTACCCGCACACGCAGTCATTTTTCTCTTTCTATATCCACAAAGGATTCCACATTAAGGAATACAGTGAGTGTTTTTGGCAGATTGTCCCCGTTACTCAACTTTCCCGTTGAGTGATGAGAATACAGACACCGAAATCACCCACGTGTCCCCAGTAGATTGGGCTCCAGTGCTCCATGCTAACACTTTAGCATAAACCATGTTGAGTGATAGTAGGCTCCATGCTAACACTTTAGCATAAACCATGTTGAGTGATAGGCTCCATGCTAACACTTTAGCATAAACCATGTGGTGTGATAGTAGGCTCCATGCTAACACTTTAGCATAAACCATGTTGAGTGATAGGCTCCATGCTAACACTTTAACATACACTATGTTGAGTGATAGTAGGCTCCATGCTAACACTTTAGCATAAACCATGTTGAGTGATAGTAGGCTCTATGCTAACACTTTAGCATAAACCATGTTGAGTGATAGTAGGCTCCATGCTAACACTTTAGCATAAACCATGTTGAGTGATAGTAGGCTCCATGCTAACACTTTAGCATAAACCATGTTGAGTGATAGTAGGCTCCATGCTAACACTTTAGCATAAACCATGTTGAGTGATAGTAGGCTCCATGCTAACACTTTAGCATAAACCATGTTGAGTGATAGTAGGCTCCATGCTAACACTTTAGCATAAACCATGTTGAGTGACAGTAGGCCACTAGCATTATCCAAAGTAAGAAGACTGACCTTTTGTTAGCGGTTTTAATTATATGGCAAATTTGTTCGTTTCGTTTTAAAATGAAATATCATTAACCCAATATAGCTGGTATAGCCAGGTTTATTTTTGGAACAGTTTCTGGTAAGCAACCACGTATTCATCCACTGAGCAGTGATACTTAGCTGTCATTCATTTTCTGTAGAAACAGGGAAGGTAGTCCCTGCTAGTTCAAAATACTATCAAACTTTTCTAATCATATTTTGTGTAAATTTGACCAATGAAAACTACCAGACACCGATAGTGTGTCTGGTAGTTGCCTCAGTAAGTCATCTTAAATGACATGTGTCATTTAAAACAACTTACTATTTAGCTTAAGAGCTGCTACAATCTCATTTTCTCACATTATTCTAATGATTATTCGAGTAATCACTTTTTTTGCCTCTTTAAGGTTTATTGAGAACAATAACACTTAACCTTAACTTTGGCATTGTAGAAAAGACATGTATGCATATGCACTGCATATAAAATAAATATTTTAAAATGTTATAAAAAATGTTGGCAAGTGCAGCAATTAGGAAACTAAAGTGGCACGTATAAAGTAATAGCGAGTCAGAGAGGCAAATAATGTTTAAGTGGTGGAACCGCTACCAACTGTAATGCTTCACCTTATTTATACTTGTACTGTGGCAAGCAGGTTTTCACTCTCATTCTCCTGCCATGTCTGAATGTAGATCAGCAGCAGTGAGGTGTTTGCCACCTGACACACTGACACAACCCACTGAACTGAACTTTCCAAAAGTCAGAAATAAATAAGAGCCGTAACGTTTCTGATCGAAAGCCCGCCTCCTGTCATTTGTTAGGTCTTGAACTAGACTTTAAGTTGGTGTCTGTGTTGTGAATTACAGAACAGCTGGGGCACGGGATCAGAGCGGCCCCGGAACAGAATTCAATATACACCGCTCTACTACCAATATCCAAACAGTCCGTTCTCACAACACGTTAACAATCAAAGCCTTGATCCGTCAGCAACACACAGCAAACGACGAGAACGGAAAGGGGCAGCCCTGTGACTTGTCAAAATAAAAGTATTTTTTTGTCCTTGAATTATTCGAGTAATCATTTCAGCCCTACAAGACTGTACAGCTTAATCACTACAAAGCAGATGAATACGTGGTTGCCCACCAGAAATAATTCCAAAATAAACCTTGCTACATCAGCTAAATGATATTTCATGTTTAAAATGTATGATTCTATAGGCAATTCAATAAAAACAACTTATTACTAAAAGGTCTTCTTACTTTGGATAATGCTAGTGGCTTTCCATCACTCAAGATAGTTTTTGCTAAAGCGTTAGCATGGAGCCAATCTCGGAAACCCAGAGTCTATCGATACCGATAGTAGACTTTGGGGGCAGCTCCTACTGTGTCTGGATTATTATTCGTTTTACGGTCATTTTTATATCAAACATTTGCCATATCCTGTCGGCAAGCAAGCTAACACATTTCATTTGTTAAACAAAGCAATCGGACTGTAAAACGACCGGCGGATGACCGGCACCTGGAAGAGGAAGTCGTTATCGTGCGGGTCGTTTTACAGTCCGATTGCTTTGTTTAAGCTATTTGCTTGACAAATGAGGTGTGTTAGCTCAACATAGTGTATGCTAAAGTGTTAGCATAGAGCCTACTATCACTCAACATAGTGTATGCTAAAGTGTTAGCATAGAGCCTACTATCACTCAACATAGTGTATGCTAAAGTGTTAGCATAGAGCCTACTATCACTCAACATAGTGTATGCTAAAGTGTTAGCATAGAGCCTACTATCACTCAACATAGTGTATGCTAAAGTGTTTTAGCTTTTGGTATAGACCACCTGTGCCGAAGATAAACCAGGGACATGGGGATGAATTTGGTGTCTAGTTTCTAGGGGTGTCACGATTACGATTCTAAATCGCAAATCGATCCAAATGAGAGTTCGATTTCGACCTTCAAAATCACAAGCAGGTTCGCGATTCTCCTATTATTATTATTTTCTCTCCACTCCTGCCTACTTGCATGTGTCCAAAGAAAAAGAGAAAAACATTTAAATGACAACATAGCATAGCTGCTAGTTAACAAGCTCACATGGCCACTGCCGGAGATGATGGAGGAACAACAGAACTGGAAAATCCTCAAGCCTCGATAGTCTAACAATGGCATAGCCGTCAGTGCTGAATACAGTACTGCACACCATACTAACCCAGCTGGCTCATCAAGTTAGTTTGGAATCTTAACCTGTAGCTCTGACTTCTGTTATCTCAGAGAATCCTGTGAACTTTACACCTCAATAAATATCGCCATCTTTATCCATAATATTAAGCACTCCTTCCACAGGCTACAGCCCGCTGTGTCAATCTGGATGAACTTTGCAAATATCAAATTTGCCAATACAACTGACTGCAAATCCCCCCTTCCTACACACACACACACACCACACACCCCCACCAGCACATGGATGATACTTCAGTGCAAGAGAAAATAATGCTGTGCTCACAGATATAATATAGTGTCCGCTGACAGCAAAATGCATTGACGCACATGAAACCGTGACAATTAACATCAGGTTTGTGTGAAATTGAGCAATGACACGGACTTCTGAAAATATCATCACCACAAAAGGGCAGACTGCTCTCATAAACAAAACACACAAATTACTCACAACTCACAACAGCACTGTGTTTGTGCAACGCAAACAGAATGCCTTCAAATGAGAACCAGTTCCATGCATGAGACTGGGAGGCAATTTTAGAATTATTACAGCAATTTTCACAGCTTTTTGAATAGGATAATCCAAGCTCTGCATCCCCTTGAGTACATCTCTCTCTCATCCCTTGAAGGGAGTACAAGACAATCTGACAGTATTGGAGGATATTCTTACCTCGCCTACCTTGACAAGTCAGAACAGAAGAAGAAAGAAGGCTCCCGCTACTGAAGTCCAAAAAGCAAGGGCGTATCGTTTCTCTACTTTCATACCCTGTGTCACACTGCTTCTGAGGATACATGTATAGACATTTATTTTTATTATGATCACAATCATATAGTATACCTATTAACATCTCAAAGAAAGACATTGCTGCAAAAATGCTGATGGCAGTCGTTCTACTTTCAAGTGATGTTATGAGAGATTGTAGTCTTTGCAGGTGCACTTGGTGCATTCAGGAACAACGTATACAATTAGAAATATAGCTTTTCAACCCCCGCCCCCGACCAGAAGCCGAGAAGCTAAAATTTACAACCATAGCTTACTATGAAATACTTGGTAAATCTGTGGGTGTGCCCTGTCCTTAAAATTGTAAACAATTTCTTGGGTATGATCCACATAACTTACATGCTACAACTGCATACCACTTTTTCTCTTCCCATATTTAGCTCAGAAGCCATGCCAAGTTAGTCTTATCCAGCCATCCAACTTGCTAGTTATGACATCCTCGGGTGTATAGGGAAGTAGCTTAGCAGCAGTAGCCTGTTAGCATCCCTGCTGTATGCTGTCACCTTTGATTGAGGTCTCACCCTGTCAGTGGCATTTGCCCAATTCCCATGGCGACCATATTTGATTTGCATCATACTCAGACAGTCAAACCAAAAAGACCAGTTACATTAGACTCAACTTCAATATCATCTAAAGAAGAGCAGACAAGGAGGCCAAATTAGCAAAGAGTGTCAAGTGGAAAAGATCCTGGATTGAAGGAACATCCATGATGTTGAAGATAAATCCGTTCCCCCCGGTGGTTCACCTCCACAATAGCTAGTGTTAGCAGTTAGCTACATTACTGACAGCATTTAGAGCTAACATTAAAGATATTGTTAAAACTAGTTATAGGCAATAACACACAACATAGCTGTCTGCTAACATTTGCTAACTTGGATGTGTGAGCCACTGATGGGACTTCAGTTCTTTCAATCCTGTAGCTGCAGATTTTCATTTGCACCACCTCTGCTCATCTCTCCACAACACTGGAGGATCACTTGGCATATATTTGAATTTTGTGGGTCAAATAACAGTTGAATTTTCTCCGTTTCCGATCTAATTCACAGCCTTCTTCTCTCATAAAAGGAACTACATTAGCCTGGACAGGACAATGTGAAGCACATGCAAAACGATCTCGAAAAAACACAATTCATGTAACATAAAAAAGCGGAAATTATATGCATTTATCAACACTCAACGCGAAGATTCTCTGACTTTGCTGCAGTTACAATACAGCATTCACAACTTGCCTCATCCAGATAGTGTTTCATATTGATTTCATGAAGTTGCATCTGTTATTCCTCACCCTACAAAACCAAAGTGTGGAACCAAAACACTCCCTTACTATTATTTCCCTAGAGATCAGTTAAAAACACAACACATAAGAGTTTGCTGTTGTGGAATAAATGAAGTGATGAAATTGAATGACTTTCTTTCCCAATCTCTCCCGTGTGCTTGATATTTCCAGGGCCTTCTCCAGCAACCATTTCCCTCAGCAAAGCACCAGCTCAACAGATGAAAGACTGCTGATTACCAACCATACTTCACTTCACCTCCGCTCACCCCCCCCCT
>CABFOS010140453.1:0-14204 GCA_900660315.1 Diretmoides pauciradiatus
GTCTGGCAGAAAGGCTGAATCGTCTTCAGTGCAGACAGAGGTCCGCTATTAGCTTCTGGAGGCACCAGTCCATCTCTGACACCGTGACAGCAACAGGTGATCCAGATAAACCTCATTTCCCTCTTGCACACACATGTTAAACCTGTGAAGCACCATTCAAGTTGAGTGATGAACTTGATTTCATGCAGGTTGAGAGGGCAGTAGCAGCATAGGTGTGATTTTCTGCGCCTCTGTGGTCGTATGGAGAGGGTGCGTTGAGGAAATGCTGGCTGCACCGTTAATCATTGTGGCAGTAAGCTCAGGGCACTATGTAGGTGACAGGAAACCGCTTACTTAGTTGTTGTTTTTTTTCCTTTCCATGGTGCACCAAAGTGCACTCTGTGTACCCTCATTGTCAGTATCTCCTTATCATAAGACACAACCAGGGGCTTAAAGGTGACAGTTGATTGTGGAAAAAGCAAACACCCACCATATCCAACTTAGAATACAGGGTCAGTTAATGGTTCGAACAGCTTAAGGCAGTGTGATGCTTGGTAGAAATGTGGTTTGGATTAACTTGACCTCATTTTTAAAATCTTATCATTATTATGTTTCTGCTTTCTAGATGGTTGCAAATTGATTTACTTTTAGAGCATCCCTGCTTTCAAACTGTTACCAAAGTCAATCTAAAACGCTTGTTTATTTTTGTTGTAGTAATTGTGTATGTGTGTGTGTGTATGTTTGTGCACGTGTGGGACGGGTGGCCTCGAGTCATTTTCTCACATAATGCTCTGCTCACGATCGATCAGATCATTACAGGTCAAGAAGAGAACTATTTAGTACTACGTCAATTTTGGCCTGTTGCTCATGGATATTCTGATGCTGTTGTAATGTATTCTAATGAAATTAGAGGCGCTGAGCACAGATGAAACAATTCCCTGTAGATCATTTTTGTTACAGATTTACTCTATCATATCCCACCCCAGTGATTGTTACGGACTGCAACACAGAGATGCATTATTGCATTGTCTGAGCTGTGATTTCTGATATTGCAACTTGCATGATTCAGTGCAGTCAGCTTTCCACACTACAGTAGATTTGCATACAGCGAAGTTGCTCTCTTATCTCATCTTGATTTGTTGCTTTAGGACATTGTCATGATTTGTTCTTCGTAATAATTCTCCTCAACTTTGTTGTTTTGACCAAAAGCACAGTCAGCCTCATGGTAAAATTCCAAACATTTGCACTCTTTCACATTTGGATGCTGTACATTCAACTCAACCGCGGTCAATTACAGCTTTACAGTTATGCAGTGCGAATGTTGTTGATATTAAAATCGAATGTCTCTCATAAAACATAATGAGCCCCTCTGAGAGAGTGTGAGACTGTGAGTACACTCCGCATGCAGACACACAAAAGCATGCGCATTCAAACAGCCGCACACTCAACATCTGTGTTGTTCTTGCTCTGCTCTCCAGTGGACAGGCCTGGTGTGCTGGTGCTGGAGGTGCTGGAAGTTCAGCAGGAGTGCAGCATGCAACTGGCACAGTGCGAGCCTCACCAGCCTCCCAGTGCGGGCCACAGCCTCCCTCCCTCTGCTGCAAAAGGCCGCGTCCTGGTATGGTTCAACAAGAAGACCGCGGCCCAGCTGATGCTTGCACCCAGAGATATTATCCACATATACCCACCATGGTGAGAGGGATGTATTTGCAGTACGCACCACCCTCTGGATCAGAATTTTTGGTCACTAAGTACAATGGGTGCACAAGGAATGGGTATTTGATATAGAAGGTAGTTACCGGTGTCTGCAATTAACACCTGACAAGTGCCAATTGTCAGTAAAGTTTGTCTTTGACAGATAAATCAATAGGAGTCACCTGTAATGATGGTTGGTAACTTTCTGAGATTGTAGCATTTTAATGCCTTTCTTAGATTGATTTCTGTTACACTTCATGGTGTATTGCAAACTTGATCTACTGTATAAGTGAGTGAGCAAGTTTTAAATTAACATACATTTTAATTTAGTAATTTATTTTGGTCAGTATTCTTGGCAGTTGATTTATTTTGGTTTACAGCCATCGGCAGGTGACCCAAAAAAAAACGAAAAATGTGTTTTTCATCATGTTAACAACTTTTCTTGGCACCTAATCTACATCTACATCTGCATACGGGGGCGTCCCCCCTAAAAAGCTTGTCCAATCGTTTTCGAGGTTTCAAAGCAGGCGCGCTCACTTTCCGATGTCAATCTAATCAGGTGCCTCTCCTTGTAAAGTACCCGACTTAATGGTCTGTTTCATCCGTCACATTAAGGAAACTCGGATTCCCATAATGCCGTTTCATGGGGTCTTTAATATTGGACACGGGCAGTTACACAATACAGGACCTCAGATATAGTATAGAGAAGATGTACTGTATGACAATAGACTATACATAAACACACTACACATATACATATGTATACATCCAAAGCTGAAGAATTTCAGTTACAGCACTTAGTCGATAACATTAATGAGAGGAGATCTGATGCCAGTGAGGACATGAAGGGCAGTAGATGTCAACAGTGACATGGTTGTCATCGAAATTCCACAATCATCACCATTAAACATAAATATTTAGGATTTTGAGTATAAAAATGACTAGCCTCTAGTCCACATCCCCCATAGTGGTCACAATAGCAAGCAGCAAAGGCCCAGATGTGCAGAACAGTCCTGGATGTACAGGGCGGAGGAGGAGGGAGGCGTGTTTTGAGATTGTTTTGGCATATGAGCAAGGCAGCAGTTGACTCCAGCTGTTGGGAGTTTGGGTTCAGCGTGCTCTGGAATATCCAGACTGGCGGAAGCACAGGGGCCTCTTCGGTGCTCTGACGTCATGAACAGCTCCAGGGAATGCTTCACATTCCTCTTCCTGGCAGTAGTTAGGTCATTTCCAGCAAGCCGGGGAAAAACACAGTAGGATTATTTTCTGGAGCATTTGGGAATGGAGGGAGTGTGGAGGAAGCCAGTTGGACAGGATTGAAAACACATGGCGTTTGAGAGAATCATTGGCTTTGTGTTTTAGCAGCCCTTTTTTCACTATTGTATTATTTTCCTCAAACCACAAGTTAGTGTAAAGGAGTGCCTCCCATCCCATTCTTTCAAAGCATAACTGTTTTTCATTTGAATACATATCCTTAAATCCTGTTTGTGTGCACAGTATTGATTGATTTAAAATGTAGGCCACATAATGTCTTCAAATGTCCCACAATCGTAAGAAAAAAACGGCTCAGAAGCTCAATATCTTATTCAAAGAGAGATTCATTCATACAACTTCTGCAGTGGCAGGACAGGCGCAAGTGGAAAAACACGGAATTTAGAGCATCGGAGTGTCTGGTAAAATTCCTCTTATCAGTTTCCTGTCTAACACGTGAATGGTCGCCTCCCCCGTATTCCTACACTGAGTGGATTGGCTCCTCCCAACTCCCACTCCTTGTGTGAGTGGGCCAAGGCTGCAGCGGAAATACCTGCAGGCATTATTCACTTACGTGCTGTGACGCCAGCAGCCTGGCCACTCCTTAACCCAGCTACCTGTCAACTGATGACAGCTGCCCACTCACCTGTTCGCAATGGGGTCACACTTCCTGTGGTAGTGTTTTACCTGTTCTGCTTTAACAGTACGTTCCGTTCTACTTCCATCGTGGAATGGCTTTTGATTATCTGCTTCCGGTCACGTTTTTTGGAGTGATATGTATTGAGCTCTCTGTGATTCAAGCTTAACTGAGGAACTTGTTAGGGGTTTTTCATAGGGAGTAGAAGTCAGTGTTATGTCAGTTCACGTAGGCTTCCGTTCTAAAATGTGATGAGTTTCCAAGTTTTCAAAAACCATTTGGGGGTATCATTCACGGGTATTAGCACATACCTTGTTATTGGCATACTGTATATTACTTGCGTACTGTACATTGTGACTACATCTCACACAGACTATGGCCAATGTCCTCAAGTAGAATCACACCTCAGTTCTGCGTCATAATCATAATCTGTCTCAATATGTAAATCAAAATGTTATTTAGTTTTGGCAAGTAATCTTTATCTTCCCTGTAATATATCCAAAGCAACTATCATTTTGTTTATTGGTGTGTTTAATTACCCTCATTTCGACTTTGATACTGCAAGTCTGAGACGAGCTGTGACATGTACGGTTTCTTAAGCAACAGAGACTGCACTTGGCTCTGAGTCAGTGTTAAGCTATCACGTTATTAACTATGTCACATGCGGAAAAAAATAAGTCAGAACTCAATGAGCACTAATGATATGCCATCTACCTTTGGGCTTTTCATGAGTCTCAGCATGTATGAATGTTGGTATTTATACAGACCCTTTTGGTCAGACTGTGCAGAGTTCCTACACGTGGTCGTCATTTACTTGGAAAATGCATCAGTATGTCAGTGTCGAATTTCATTTACTTGGAAAATGCATCATTACTGTATGTCAGTGAAAGATGACAAGTGTGTGTGTTGTATATTTCGACTATGGAAGTTAACCTATTTGAACTTCTATTCGGTGCTTTGCGGTACATAGTGAATGGATCTGTGGAGGTGGTACCTTATCTGTGTTTGACATTCAAAAGGTCTTAAGCTGTATACCAGTCTCCCTAAGTTTGTGCAACAACCGATTCCGTTCAATGTGAAATCTGACTTTTTGCATCCGTTACAACGTCAGTAAATCACAACACCTTAAAGATGCTTAGTTCCATGGTGGTTGCAAGGTCCCAAATTCAGTTATTTTCACCATGAAATAACATTTCATAAAGGAAGTGCAAGCTGCGGTCTGCAACTACAAACTATTACTACCATATTATGAATCTAAAATTGATCAATCTTATATCTTTGCAGGCAAAGTCTTTCTGTAGAGGGTGACAACTGCACTATAATTCTGAACACACACTTCAGCCAGAAAGTCTACTCTGCTTCCAAACTAGCCGACATGTCCATCCCAAGAGCCCTGCTCCCAGCAGAGAGATGCGGGCCATACTCTTTGACCAAAACATTTGGACTGCTGAAAGTGGACGAGACCACAGAGGACACTGCTAAACAGGTATGTCTGTTTCTACATCATTAGAAAAAAAGTACCTTACTTTAAAGCCCCAATGTAGAATTTATCTGCATTCTTGAAGAGTTTGAGCTACTAGGGTATGTGACTGTTGGGGGGCGTTGCTGGTCACCTTAAAGGTCAGTCCACCTTAAGTGAGCCTGGTCAGGAGGCTAACCCATTGTCGCTAACTTCAGGGCTAACCCTCTTCACTATAATCAGCAGGTGGCAAGCAAGACGCCGGAACTTGGCTTGGGTTTTGAGGAGTTGTAGCATTTATTCACTGAAAAAATAGCCTAAACTAGTGTACACATACTAATGCTACGTTCACAGCTAACAGCTAACTTTATACTCTGGTCGCCAGCCTCCGTCATGCACACACGCTCTTCTTCTGCAACTTCCGCAACTTCCGTGGTTGCCGCTCCACAGCGCTCCCGGTCCAAACAACTCCACACAGATTTCACTGGATTTCTCGAGAACCGCGCGTCCAAACAACTTCACACTCGACACATGCACATCGGTGGGCCATGAGCAATACACCCGCCAAGTGTGAAGTCGATCGGATGAGCGGTTATTGAGATATGCAAAGGACACACACACACACACACACACACAGAGATTCCTCGCTTAATAAAGTTTTTGCAAGGCCAAAATGATAGGCCATCATAATTGAAAATAAGGGCCTGTTTTACTTCAGTGTTTACAAATATACCTTTCTAGAGCTTCAAGATACATCTTAAACTCATTTGCTGTGAATGAGTGGCTAAGTTTACATGCACAGAGTAACATGGCTATTGGCCATACTCCAGTTAAGGTCTTTTTCGGGTTAAGCAATTTACATGTACATTTGATACCGTGAGATTGAGTTTCCTTGTTACCACGAATAAACAAATTAACAGAATCTTCCTGTGGTGTAGGGGGGAGTATGAAAGTTTGAAAAAGATGCAGCTACACCCTCCCTCTGTGACTGAGCAGTAGGTTACTTCTAATACAGGAGAAAGAAATGATGATCCCAATAGTAATGGTAACTATTACTTGCTGGCATGTTTTTTGTTGACATCAAAATGTCACCATAATGCAATCTGAGTTTGTGCAGATGGTGTAAACCAAATATGAAATGAGTTAAGATGTTTCCATGCCACAGTAACCAATTTAATATCAGGAGTAAGACAGGCATCTTTAATGGGGTTTTTCATAATCTGTGTATGATTATGAATTGATTATTCTGAGTTATGACATTTACATGTGTCAATGCAAACCCGGCTTACTAAAGTCACTAGGCTAAGAATGGAATTCTCTGTGCATGTAAACAATAAACCAGTTTTTTTCTACCAAGATATCATGCACTAATTACAAATTGGGTGGTGCTTTAAGTCAGGGCGCGGTAAGGTCAATTCATATTTACATGTATATGATAATGTATTAACACATTTTCCTGACTTTCTCCCGTCCAGGTTGCTGCCCCCCATGCTCTATTCGGTCTTGGAGCTCCAGGTGTTATGAGCAGACACTGTGACTCTCTCCTGGAAGCCATTGAGGCGCTCGGCCAGGCGGGTTCTGTGGGACAAGATGTGGAGGTGGTGGTCCAGAGGGTTTACTCTGTCCCTGTGCCTGACTGCTCAACTGGGTCAAAAGTCAAGCCCAGAGTTTCCACTAGGTCCTCCTCAGCTCCTCCCCTAGAGAAAGGCAAAACCAGGTACTGTTTGACTAGTTGACATTTGACTTTTCAGGAAGCCCAGTGAGGCATGTGGTCTGTCGCCGCATGCCAAAGGAGTTTGGATATAATGCATTACTATTCATCTGTGCATGCCTCTCGACCACACAGTAAAATCGTTCTTTTGTAGAAAGTGCATGCTGGTTTCCTTGCATGTCTCTCCTTGGTAGCATAATGCGCCTCGGTAGTCAAGCTATTGTTCACAGAGCAGCAAGCCCCACAAAATGCTCACACTGTCTCCAGCCATATGGCATTGCTTGACAAAGGACACAAACATTTCTAATTGAATCCAGCCCCTCTGTGACTGATCCAGGCCAGTTCTCTGGAAAGACCAAAAGATATTTACTGAAACTCCTGCTGGTGCAGGCGTTTCAGAGTTGAACGGGTGCCCATTCAGTCCACTGGGTGGCACATGTTTGCACCAGCCTTTTGCCGTAATGCTCTCAATAAAACCACGTCTTTGAAATAGATGTAAAATGTTATGCTTCCATCCTTACTAATTACTAATTCATGGCTATGGGGAATGGGATCAAATTTGTTTCAGCTTTGGTTACCTGATTTTGTATTACCCTTTAGTATATGTTAGTTAAAAAAATGTTAATGGTAAAAGAATGGTTATATATGTACAATTAATAACTTAACAAAAAGTGTAAAACAAGTGTCCTCCAATGATGGTTGATAATCACATTTTAACAATATTATAACAGTAATTGCAAGTCATCTTACTCTGTGACAGGTTTGCAGTGAGAGCTATATAAAGCTTCCTGTGTTATTGAAATGACTTAGAGGTTTTCTTGAGTGGTCTCATGCTAGTTAATAAATCAGTGAAGGCCATATACGAGGTCGAGCCAGTAAGCCTGACCTTTAGTTGCCTGGCCCTCCCTAGGCATGTTGTTTTTGTCCTGTGCTGAGTAATAAAAGGAAAAGTAGTGGTTTTCAGGGAGGGACGGAGGGCCCTGAGGGACACGTGGTGGTGAAGGGAGTCATGAAGGGAGGAGAGCCCCAGTCAGCTGACAAACTCACTGACTAAATGAGCGTCCATTGGTTGTAATATGACGCTTGCTCCTGCCATGCCGCTCCTGCTGCTGGTAAACAAACGCCACCCTCTGACCGGAAATGGTCTTGCCCTTCCCTCCCTTCCTCCAGCCTCGCTCAACCAGATTCAGCAGGCTGGGGTGGTGGTGGTAGTGGTTGGGTGGAGGAGGGGTGGAGGTTAGGAAGGGATCATAAGGACTCAGGAGTTCAGAGTGGATATCTGTGTGATAGTGCCTGTCTATAGTGACTGCTTGATTTGAACCTTTATCCAGCATTTCATACTTGAGAGTTTAATCTTTTTCTATCATAATTTTTGACCCTGAGTGTTTTGTTTTTTAAATGCAAAAAGGTAGCAACTAAGTGCTTTTAAAATGCATTTCTTGGTTTGCACAACTTTGTTCAGTAGATATTCACATGTATAACAGAAATAAGCACTTGTAGGTTCTTGTAGTTATAGTACTTTTCCAGGATCCATTCCTGCTCTGTGGAGGAGAAAGTGGTTTACTTCGCAGCCCACTGGCCCCATTCACTTGAAGACAAGGACAGTTTGTACCTCTCATGTCTTGTCCCCAATCCCTATGACTCAGTCTTCCTGGTCAGCATGCTCATTTGATCCTTTTGTTGTTTAGCCTCTTTGTTAACATACACAGGGGAGCGAGGCCAGTATGATATTTATGCCTGAAGAAG
The DNA here is from genome assembly GCA_900660315.1 of Diretmoides pauciradiatus. Classification (NCBI taxonomy): domain Eukaryota; kingdom Metazoa; phylum Chordata; class Actinopteri; order Trachichthyiformes; family Diretmidae; genus Diretmoides; species Diretmoides pauciradiatus. The sequence continues at coordinate 8,479 of CABFOS010140453.1, forward strand.
ATGTTTAGTTCCCGTAAATTCGGAATAGAATAAACAAGAAGATTAACTGTTTGCAGGGAGTGAGAGGGTGGCTTTTTCCTGCTGTACAGGGAACACAATGTGCTGCAGGGATCCTGTTACAACCATGTTTATCACTCTCCCTACACTGATTGGTGGACAACACATAGGAAGGAATCCCGCCTGCACGCCCCCTGCCAATGAGGCCTCTCTGCTGTGTTCTTAAATGTGTGGGTCTCTCACTAACTGTGGTGCCAAGTAATGTGCATGTGCTTGCATGCACACACTGGTGTGTCTATGTGTGAGGGAGTATGTGCGTGTGTTTGGACAGGCTCAGTGGATTGGAGTTCCTGGAAGAACCCCTGAGTTGCTGAGAATTCTGAGATTGCTCACAATAACAGATTCCTGAAATCAGTCTGTGGCTGAAACTGACCAATGGCAGAAGGTTTTAGGAGTGAGGGTCACTGTTTGAGGAAGTGGGGCTGTGAACGGCTCGAAAGAATAACTGAATGGGGAGGTAGTTAAGGAGTGGTTGTTTATTTCAATACGACTCTACCAATAGACCTCACTTGACTATCATCTGCCTTATCAGATTTCACATTAGGATTTCAAGTTCAAACAAGCTCAGCTATCCCAAAGAATAAAGTGAAAGTTGTAACTCTCACTGCCAGATTTGAGTCTACGAGGGACTGTTATGTTAGACAAACAAGTGCTACTATTCATATTTCAGACATGGTGAAATGATGATTTAGCCCAGTATTGCCTGGTCATTTCATAATAAGGTTCTAGTTCAACCTGAGGTACCTGTGTTTTACATATTCATCAAACATGTACATTAAAGGCAGGGTAGGTAAGTTTTGGACCGAATGAAATGATTGGACGTAGTTTTTTCATTTTAGTGTCCCATATCTTGTATTATTAATCGCTAACCGGATGGCCAGACAAATTCAACAGATATAACAAAAAGTGGCTCTGAACAAAATTACCTACCCTGCCTTTAATTAAATATCATTAACGGTGCATGTGTTTGGCCAGTGTAGTGAAGCATGTCTGCATGCAATATGGACAATTATTGAAATATTTGCTGCCAGAAATATGAGCTCAAAAATATGTTGCTTGGTAAACAACTGATTTTCAGGACCGTGTTATTTGTATTTTAGTATCTGAGAATCACATTGCTCATTCCAGCACTAGTGATTCCTGTTTTCAAAGACTTGTCTCCCCAGAATTCATTGTTATGCTGAGGCATTTTCTTGACTGACTTGACGAGATGGTCATCGTGTTACTAAATGATTGCCTTCAACAATGGCGAATACCATGAATGTAACATGAGTGTAACATAGAATGTAACATGGAGTGAACAGGCTGAGACCTGCTCTATTTTAGACTTTGCACTTAAAGCCTCGTTTTTACAGGTCCATAAAATAGCCTGGAACTAGAATAAAATGTTTTGCACACTTTGATTGTCACTGCTTTGTTTGATCAGGATGTAGCACAGGCCTGATTTAGGATTGTGAGTTAAACAAACAACTGGGAATAATGTTTCTGGAAAAACATTGACCTAGCCCACCAAAAGTAATTCCAAGAATGTTGTTTAAGTATCTATTTCCAAGTCCCTCGAAATAAACCTAGACAGGCCCCATGTTTACCAACACAAGCCATTTATAGGCTCAATCAGGTGGTTGAAAACGGACTCAAAATCTGCCCAATGTCTGCACATGTGCACATGCACGGTGTGCACATCAACAGTACTCTCCCTCTTCCCTGTGTTTTTTTGTTTTTGTTTTCCCCTCCTTCCTTCCCTGGCCGTTGCTCGTCTAACCAGGGGATATAAACTCTACTGTTTACTCTCAGGGCTGGTACCGGGGCTGTGTCTGGGCTTGAATGGCTGAGGTACTGTAGCCTATAACAGCTCCATTTTTTTTTGCTTGCTGGAATCAGTAGAGTACAGGGGAACAGAACAGTTTAGTTTAGTGCCTCCCAGCTCTGTAGGCCAAAGGTCTTCTCTGTCAGCAGCAGCCTGTCAAACCAGCCACCAGCCATGTACACTTCAAAATGTCAATACTGGGCCTTTTAACAGACCATTGTCAGTGTGAACAGTAACTAGGAACAATGTCAAATGTTGTTTATTCATTTTCCCACTGTATGTTTCACCCCGATAAATGCTTAACTATATCATTTAAGCATTTGCTATAGTGAATCAAGTCAATGAAAGTTTTGTCTCTGCATGTGGTGTGTGTGTGTTTTTCTTCCCCAGACTGTGTGCGTTAGTGCAGGATGGGTATGGGATGTTCAGTGTGGTCCAGCTCCAGCTCCTGCCCTGCGAGGACCACCTCCACCAGTACAGCCAGGCATGGCAGGGAAAGGCCTGTGTGCTGAGAGGCATTAAAGTGGTGCAGCGGTTCACTCGAGAAAGGTGAGACCCTCACGCATCTCAACACCATGCATGGATGGCTTTTTACCTCGATTTTCAACTCACAGCCATGGGTACATTTCAACCCCGAGCTATTGGGTGTACTATATATGTGATAGCAATGTCTGTGATATATGAGGTTATCTAATCTGTCTCTAACAGCCCTAAATTCCTATAATAGCCAACAACTGATATGAAATGCTAGTGAAGCAGATTCAGGGCCTTAAACTGTGGAAGCGCTCGAGTCTCGGGCTAAACCATCAGACAGGTGTGGACGTTGCCTTTAGTGCCAACAATGACTTCCCATTTCCATCCCCACATGCCTTTTTATCAAGCTGTATTTACAACAGAACGAGAATTTAATGTTTACAAACCAAAGCCTGATGATACTGTCCTGTCACCAGTGCCACTGTGTTTACATGTAAAGTGATACCGAGGTGCTTGCTGTGAGTCACTTGTGAGTTTCCATAGTCGGGAGCCCAGATTAGCAGCAGTTAGAAGAACTGGCAGGAGATTTAGAGACCTGCTTGGGGGTACATTTACATCCTTGGTATTCTCCATACCAGACAGCGTATAACGTCTCTCGATGATGGATGGTCCATCTTAAGGGTTAGCACATGGGCCATTTTATTAGCTCAAATGGAAAACCACCTGGAGTTGGCTGGGTTAAGTTAAGCATTCATTTTTCAGTTTCTTTGCAATAGTACCTGTATAATTTCTAAGCACTTTATAATACTTGGTAAAACCCACGTCTGTGTCAGTCTTTGGGGGAGCAATTTCTCAAAAGGAACCTGTCACGGGCCACCACCACAGCACCATCGCTGCCCTGTTTACGGCAATATCTGAGGGAGCTATTTTCAGAAGTACGCAACCAATTTTGGGATGTGTACCAACTAATTAGAAGATAAAGATCATCCTCATCTCATCTAATCACAATGGATTGATGCAGTGAGAGAATTTTACCAAGAGACACATGTATTAATAGTGTCTCAAAGGAGGTGTACTGTACCAATGCACTGACCTGGCAGGAAAAAGTGCCATTATTGAAGCAAACTATAAATCTGTGGAAAAACAACAATGAGCCAATGCGGCGCTGCTGTCTAGGCGCATGGTGCCAGATGAGTGGCGCGTTGACCACCAATCATCTTGTAAATGCTTGTAAAATGTATTTTGAAAACCCACATATTGACTCTCTTGACAGCACTACATTTCTGGGGCATCCTTATTGCTTACAGTTGTTTTTATCCTAAATATATTGGTCATCTCAGCTCACCACAAAGTTGTACGCTATAGCATTAAAACAAAGCGCATTAACATGTGCTTAACGAGTATGGAAGCTCAGTATCAAAGTCACAATGCGTCGAATGAGTCCTGTTAGTTTGTTGTTACTGTGAGCTCATTCTTGAGCTTTGCCTCACTGGACCTGAATGGGCTGCAGAACCAGTTCCACACAAAGGAACCCTGTGATCCTGTGATTAAACGCTGACTAACAGGTTGTTAACCACTCACTGACTGGCTGTACCCAAAACTATACCCAAGAAGATGAATTCATAAATGCAGACTGGCCACCCTGAACTAAAAAAAAAAACACTTAATAGAGAAGAGACACAGACAAAAGAGTTTTGTGTGTCCTGCGGGAGGTGTTGGGTTGAGGGTGGGTTTATTGTTTTGTTAAAACCTTGCTTCTTGAAGTTGGTATAGATGTGTTCCGTGAACCGTCAAAAAGCATACGGCCGATAATCTAACGCAATCTCAACCCACTGAGATTAATATTGTGGTGAGGGTGTTCCAGGAACATGCACAGTGAGTGAGGCTGTGAATTTCTTTTCTGAACTTTGCTATGTTGTGCATCGTGGGGATATTGTGATTTACGAAGGGTGTGAACTGTGTCCCACCCATCACTACATCAAAACCTGCTTTAAAAAAAAGAAGCTGTGTGCGTATCTGTTCTACCAGCCCAAGCATGCTCTCTAAGCAACATTAAAACCAGCTCTGTCTTAACAGATTTGTGTATGAATGGAAGTGAAACTGGCTGTGAAATCTCTTTCACTTCCCACTCAACTCTCATTCCTTGAACTCTCCTTCCTTCCCCCCACTCTTCAATGCTTCTCTCTCTCTCGCTCTCTCGCTCTCTCTCTCTCTCCCCAACACTCTCTCCAGCACCCTCTCTCTCCAACACCCTCTCTCTCAAATCAAATCAAAAGGGCTTTATTGGCATGGAAAACACAAGTTTACATTGCCAAAGCGGCTGTGCAATAGAGCAAATGTAAAACAAAACAAACTTATTTACAAGTTTACAATAATATAATAATAATGTCAAAATAAGGGCATGTGTGGTCTCTCTCTCTCTCTTTCAGGTGCACCAGGCTTTTCAACTTGATAGACAGTCTCTGGCCCCCAGTGATGCCCCTTAAAGTACATGGAAGCACGACTAGCTCGCCCAGTGTAGGTTCTCGGTCGCTGTGACAAACGTTATGCATTTCTCTGTAGCTGTCCACCAAGCAAGGCTTTGGTGTTGGACGCATTCAGGTTTCTTATCATTCGAATACATCTGCAGTTCTTTTTAATTACAGACCTTTTCAGCAAGGGCACTGAAATTCCCATGGGCATTTAAAATCCTTGAAAGTTTGTGGATTTGAGACCTTAAAAAGCTTTTTGAATACTTGATATGATACTATACTTTTTAAATTAAATTCTAGCACCCAGATTCTTCATTATGCCTCAGCTCTCTGCACCTCTCTCATCTTGGGATTAAAACCCTATGATTTCTTGACTTGACAAGATCACAAGTATAAAACGAGGCCTCTGTGATGTCTGTTTTTGACCAATGTCATATCTTACTCCAATGCTTGACAACTTTGAGTCCTTGAATTTCACTGACTGTGAAAGTCATTGCATTTGCATATGGGAACACATCAAATAAACTCTAGGTCTTAAAGTATGGGCGAAAACGTCTGAGCAGAAGTCTGGATCTTTGCATTTAGAAATCTAGAGACTTCGTTCTCTTTAGTGTACAGTGATACTAATGATAGTTCTCCTGTGTTCTAGGAGAACAGACCTCTAGGACCAGCTCCTAGTTTCTGCTACCTGCTGTCCGGCCAGGACGGCTCCGTGGAACCTATAGAGGGGCAGAATGTGTCCCCCCTCTACCGTCCCCCCATAGAACGAACCTTACGAGATATAGTGCAGGTGAATGGTCTCTCACACACTTAAAGGATCATTTCGGTCATTTTCAATGTGGGCTCTATTTCCTCACGTCCGTGTGTGTTTGTGACTGATGGGAACTAGAATTTTTTGAAATTAGTCCAGTATTGAC
>CABFOS010140453.1:18896-32055 GCA_900660315.1 Diretmoides pauciradiatus
GTACTGTAGTATTGTGGGACCACAGTAGAACATATGATGTGATGTCTGTTGAACACTAATGGCTTTTTTTGCTTCCTGTTTGTGTGTGTTTGTGACTGATGGGAACAAGAATTTTTTGAAATTAGTCCAGTATTGAGCAAGTCCGTAGGTGCTAGTGGTTAGCTTAGCGAGTTCGTCTAAAACGAGAGGCTTCGGAGCAAGTGTATAGTCTTCTAAAAGTTTTTTTCCGTGCCACTAACAGGCTCCAATTGTTGTTCTAAGTGTCTGACAGGATCCATACAGAGAAATAAAACGTTTTTCTTTACCTTTTGCTTGATCTGGTCTGTTGTTATTGTGTTAGCATCCACTTGGAGCACAACTAGCCCACACAGCGGCTGTCCCTATCCAAGATAGGTCTATATACAAGAAGAGGTCTCACTCCTCACGAAAAAAAAAACTTTTTATTTCTCTGTCGGGATCCTGTCAGACACTTATAACAACAATCGGAGCCTGTCAGTGGCAAAAACAACAACAACGCTTTTAGAGAACTATATATTTGCCCTTTGGCGAGAACGTTATAGCCGCATTAGCCAATAATCGCTAATCGCTAAAAACAGTGCTCACTCAATACTGGATCAATTTCAAAAATAATTTTCCCCACCAGTCACGTAGACACACGACCATGGGAAAATAAAGTCCAGATTGAAAATGACCAAAATTATCCTTTAATTAAGCTGCTGAGCCCGACATTTATCTCAGTCTCTCTCCATACACACCTGTGTATACCCAGCTTTTTGTCAATCAACATCAGTGTGTTTGATGGAACACACCATGACTTCCAAGAGAAGAGGGAGGCGCATTAGAGGTATGGCCTAGTAGAGGAGGGTGCTTTCAAACCCAAGGGAGCCAACTTATTCTCCTGTCATCGAAGTTTGCTGACTCAATGCCTTTAACACTTTATGAATACTACCAATTCAGGTTGTCATTGTGTAACATTTTCTGTCATCTCAAACTTTCAAGTAGGTCACTTTAGAGAACAATTTACTAGCACTGGAAAATATCTAGACATAAGCTGCCTCCACTACACTACTTTGAGCTACACTATCATCAGAAGAAATTGATTTGAATATATTCAAAACATCAGCATTTCAAAAACAAACAGTAACAAATGAAACAGCAAGTGTTATTTGGCTCAATTGTGTTTTGTTGATTTGAGGCAGGCTCAACGCACCAATATAGTACACTGCGTTACAAGCTCCAGCAACTAACCAAATGTGCCGTCCAATTGACTGAAAAGCAAAACAAGTGAAAGTGTTACAACGAGCAATGCACTCATCGTGTTATCTCATTCACTACTACCTTTTTGCTTACATTTGTTATGGGTCAGCATTGTTTAGACAAAACTTGAATACTTCGATCACTTCACCAATGCTATGATACAAAGTCATCCACCAAAAGACTTACAGTGCTTTGCAAACGTGCAAGCCCCTTGACTTGTTGCGCATTTTGTTGTGCTTTTAAGTTATTTCAAAACAATTTTATTGTCCCAGGTTTATCCCAGGTCGTCGACCATTCAGACCCAATCTCGGAACCCAGAGACTAAATCGGTCTGACGACCATCCGAGCCTCTGGGATCAATGCTCACTGTGTCTGGCTTATTCGGTCTAGCCAGGATATCCGAAGAACGACTTCCTCTTCCGGCCGCGGATCATTTCGTTTTTAGTTTTTACGGTAATTTTTTATATCAAACGTTTGCCATATCCTGTCGGCAAACAAGCTAGCACATTGCATTTGTCAAGCAAATACCTTAAACAAAGCAATCGCACTGTAAAACGACCGGCGGATGCCCGGTCCCCGGAAGAGGAAGTCGCTAACCACAGGTCGTATTAATTATAATGCGATTTTTGAAAGGTTGAAAAGAAAAGTTTGAAAGGAAACCAATCTTCACAATTGCTAAATGCAATCTAAATATGACATCTGAGTAATGGTAATCCAAAATGTCGAACAAAATTTTGCTAGTGTGGCAAGGCACTGTATATTGAAACTCATTTTTGATAACTATACTTCTATACTTGGGGAGATATAATTTCAAACGTGACACCACTACCTTCCAGGTTTGCTGATGAGCACTAGGCAGCCCCATCACACCACAGACAGGGTTAAGCTCATAACCTCACTGCAGGCAGACTGAACCGAATCCACTGTCATGACTGTTATAAACTTCAAACATCTGATCACAAGAAGCTGTGCAGCTTTAAAGAGGGAGAAATGCTAATGCAGCACAAGGCTGTTTCCAATAGAGGAACTCCTTGAGGCTGTATGTTTTCCTGGGCTGTGAGACAGGCCGCTGCTGCTGCGGGTTGGGACAGATGTACAGGAACTAGGGATGCACAATATATTGGTCATCATATCGGTATCGGCCGATAATTACTTAAAAATGTGTTATCGTTATTGGACAGATATCAAATATTATTCCCGATATGTTGCGCCGATATGATGACGCTTTAATTATGTGCCAACCACGTTGATGAAAAAACAGCCTTTTAACCTACCGACACAAGAGAAAATGTCTGCGTTGGGGAACGAAATCAGGTAATAACAAAGCAGTGTCTGCATCTGCACGCAGCATCACGGTTACCCTACTGGTGGAAACTGGTATTGCATCGGTTATCGGATATTCCGATAGGGATATTGGATATTCCGTTAACTGATACAAAATTTCAATATCGTGCATCCCTAACAGGTACTGCAACAGCTGGCCTATGCTGGGCTATTTAGAGTTGCAGGGAAAAGTACAAGAATAGTAGTACAGTATGCTCCTTTTACTAGAAAACAGACACAGCGCCATCCCAATTGCTGCTTCTTCAATGGGGGACAGTAAGTCCAGCCTGTGTGTGTCAATGCTAGTCGGAGTGGTACATAACTATAAGGAACTAAACTGAAGAACAATAAGGCACGGGTTAGAGTTGGGACCGATCTGATCCAATATCAGTATCGGGTTCCGGTACTGACGTCACCGATCCACATACCAATCCAGATTCCATACAATCAGTCACTGATGTTTATTATAAATTATGAATATGTAATAAGGCAATTCTAAGCCCATAGCCAAAACGTTGAGCACATAATTGGTAATTAAACAGTTCCATCCAGCAGCCCCCTTATTTTTTTCTCCCAGAATTCTACAAGTTAGACGGAGATGCGGAGCTTGAGCTGAGGAGGTGGACTGCGATTTCACTAAAATGAATGCCCAAATGTTGGCTACATTTTAAATAGGGATGGAGATCGACACCCGGTTCTATTAAGGACCCGGTTCCACATTTTTCAAAACCCGAAAATCAATAAGGTTTGAGCTTATGGATACTGCTATGGAGTCTAGTGTAGTGGGTCCTATAACGTAATGTTATATCTCGAGAGTCACGTCATTTAAACCAAGTCACTGGTGCACAAACATACATCAGTTGTCTAATAAAGTTTTTTTAATAAAGTTTTTCTTCGTAGCAAGTCCCGTTAGTTAAAATAGTAATTCAATGTTGAATCCGCATTGAACTCAGCAGGATGAGCTAGTTACCTACCTACGAGGTTGCATAAGGTTACATTATGATGTGTTCAAGGTCTGCTCAGTAAATTGATTATTAGGCGAAGGTAAATGAAACCTCATCATGATGTGTTCAAATGTAACGTTAATCTTGGAAAATGTAACTTTTGGTGAGAAACTTGAATAAATACAGTTGTGTAGATATTTATTTCTCTACACAATTCTCTACACAGTTTTATTTCAAATAGGCACTTAAAAACTTTTTAAGGAGTTGTCAATTTGCCATTGTAATGATGTTTCTTTGAAATAATCTTATTACTTTTGCTTCTGAATTCTTCTATACAGATCTGCTTACTAGTGGCCCGCGGGCTGGATATGGCCCATCTGATTTTTTCTATGGCAAGAAGTCCGGGGGAAAAAACATGTTACAAAGAAAAAACGTGTTACAAAGAACACCGATGAAAATGAAACTGACTGCATGTTTTGTGTAGCACACTCAGTTCTTGTCTTGTTCTTGTCTTTCATGTCTCAAGAAATAAGAAATGTTAATGAATTGTAGAGATGGGTAAAAAAAACAAGCTCTTTTTTCCACTACTGCCACCTGAAAAATAGACTTTCATAAATATTCTACAGACCGAAGCAGAACATCAGTAACAAGTCTCTGGTTACTTAGCAAGGACCTAGGTCACTTATCAACGAGATATTTTTAAAAACAGGAAATCATTTCTTATTCAAAAAAGAAACCATCAAACTAGAGTGAAATGCAGTGCCAGAAACAAAAGTGACACATACCTAGTGTCTCACTTTAGTAAATAGTAACAATTAACTGTAAAAGTATATTTTACAAATGCCCTGTTGAATATCTTAACCAATGGCCCCAGACATAAAGTTATTAAATAGACCTGATTACTGCCCTAAAATTATACCACTGACTTCATGTGTGACCTACAATATTCCATTCATGTACTATGCCATATTATGCAGTCATGGGATGGGAGTGGGTAAAGCAGGCAGGCAGGGTGTTGGATAAATGGACTATGAAAATAAGCCATGACAGCGGTGATAGGACACTCTGCTTTTATCAGCTTGAGGAATGCCCCGTCATGTCGGTGCATGAACAGAGAGCAGCACTGGCAACTGGAATTAGAGCGTTCATCTCTTTGCATACAGTTCCTTCCTAACCCAAATCACAACTAGGTTAATGTTACTAAACAAATATATGTGTCAAAGTGCTGCGGTGGGTACTGTCAACCTCTATTCTAGGGGGAACTTTCACCCACACGGTCACAGCAGCCCCCGTCCTACTATCTCCATACCACAGCCTCACTTTCACACAGGAAACCCTGGTAGTCACTTCACCATGGGGAAGAGGCAAAGGCACCCGTTTCAACTTTTCTTCTTAGCATAAAGGGCAGGGCCATCCATTTCTAGTGGGCTGTTGGTGGTGACAGTATACAGACAGAATTGACCGGCTGATTTTTGAACATGGAACATTGACACATCTCACGTTCTATAGCTGGAGAGGGAGAGGAAGCTCAGGTGGTTAGGCTAATATGCATAAAGTGGCTAGCTGTTGCAATTGTGCTGCACTGGACTGTTGTCAGGCACAATGTCGCTGCACCCTGCTGAAATCGACAAGACGAAGATGACACTGTATAGTAGGCTCGGCCTCATCTAGCAGTCTCATTTATTCTGTAAACAATCCTTGGGGCGATCCCTACCCTGCCAACCCTCAGAATAGTAATTTTCTCACAATTCATGTAAAATGAGAACCTGTAGCACTGTGACGCCACAGGAGGCATACTCACTAAGAAATACAGTTCCCTCTAAAACAAAATAGCTTATTACACATCCTCTTCCACGTGGACCTGGAGACAACTAAGCTATAAAATAAATCTACTACTATTTTTTTCACAAATTAAATAGTGACATTAAGTCTAAAGTTGTTTTTTTATATGGTCACATCAATGTCTTAAAACCAATGCTACCTGCCAGTGCTTTTGGTTGGAAATAATAACAAAACTGACCTGTTTTGTGCTGCAACGGCAAGTGTGAAATCAGGGTTCTAATTGATATTTTAATTAATTACAGACATGTTTTCAAATGTTGGGTCACTATTGTGCGCTTAATACATGATTAGGGCAACGTTTCCGACAGTACTGAAGGCAGCAGTAGCAACGAGAGTTAAGTTGTATGCTCACTGCTCCCCACAACAGGTCCGTCAGAATTAGACAACTGGATAAAGAAAATCTAACAAAAATTACATCAGCATGCCTGATCAGACTCAAAAGAAATTAAAGCAATTATTACCTGTGTTTACTATGTTTTGAGTCTAGTTCTTGTGAAGGAAAACAAGCATATCTACATGTTCTGGTGTGAAGTGCTTTTCCCTGTGGTAGAGTCGCTGGAAAGACTTTTCCTCTGATGCCACTGGAGTGGATTTTGATTGGGTGGGAACCGTTGGAATGCATGGCTCATTTAAAGGTTCTCTCTCATTTTGCTGCATTCATAGCACAAAAAGAGTGTTAAACATTGCAGTGTTTTCAGATGGTTCTCCACCATTCATGCTACCTTCCAGGCACTCAATGGCTATTCGTGTCTCTGTGAAATCAGTTTGTACCCAGCTGAGGTCACTACCTAGCCTGACATCACAAGACCACTTCGCAAATGCTTATTAGTCTGGAACCTCTCAGTTCATTTTCGATTTCCAAGGGGCGTTATCAATGGATGCAGACCAAAATGTCTCTGTACACAATTGGATAAACCTACAACCAATCAGAGCCACAACACGTGTGCTCTGATTGATGTGTAAAATCAAACTTTTACCAAATTCTGTCAGAAGTACGGCAAACACATCTTTCTTATCAACAAAAGCTTTAAGTGCAGTTGTTTGTTCTTCTTTCACAGAAAATATACCGTCCAGTTTGTTTAATACTGTCGCGATAGCGGATTCAACAGACCGTTCCACATTAACGGCAGCTGCCTCAATGGTGCTCCTCTGTTATACCGCATTTCCATTGGCCAAAAAACCCACTAACATCTGGCTTTTGCCTGCAGTGGGAAAGGTTACACCCGGCATTCAGTCCCGGGTCCAATGACTGCAGTAGACATGTATTTAATGGCTCCGGCTCTGATCGGCAGTGATGGGAACGTAACAACAGTCATCCTATCAAACCCGCCCCATATTAGATAAACGGTTGTGATTGGCCCGGCCGTTTTCAGGATGGAGGGAGACCAGACCAATCTGCCACAGCAAATAAACATGAGCTCGAAGATTCGTCTGGTTCCCAGGCTAGTCACCACCTACTCCACTGATCAAAATCATTAAAGGGACGGCTACTAGTATATTTTAGGCAGGATTTTGCTTTTAAATTAACTGAAGTTAATAACTAAAGTCAATGTCCATTTTGGGTCAACACAAATTCACCCGTTCGTACTCATCCTTACTATGCCCCATTATGTTGCCATACACTAAAAAAATACAACAATGTTAACTCCACACGCTATAACCCAAGTGTTCTCTACGCTAGGATCCTCACTGGCAGAAATAAATGTGTGGTCATGACATGACCTTTGTGGTTAGTTTTAGGCAGATGGACACATAGGAGGATAGGGAGGAAAGGATCGGGGGATGAGAGACTAAAGAGAGACATTTCAATTTGCCGGGGCTAAGTCTCCAAGGATGAGAGGACACACAGCTTGCTGCGATTTGATTAAGATGGACTGAGTCTCCCAACCTCTCTCTCTCTCTCTCTCTCTCTCTCTCAACCTCTCTCTGTCTGTTTGTCTCTCATTAAGCTGTTTTGTGAGCACAGTCTGTCCTGCTCTTGTTTCCCTTCTTCACTACCTTCTGTTTTGATGGATGCGACTGTACTCGAACATCACCACAGATGCCCTGTCAGCCCTTATCAGACTCAAAAAGTAATGAAACATTACTTTACATTAGCTATGCCCCTCAGCGGATCTGCTGGCTGTCAGCAGTGGGGACTAAGTGCAACACGTTTTCTCCACACGAATAGAAGTTCCTATCACTCAATAGTCTAACATTTCCAAGAAATAAAGAGACAATACTCCTTCAGGTTGCATTGTCAGTCTTTGTTTATCATACAGTGTAGTTAGACAGGTGTGATATGAACCAAGGCAACTTCCATTTGTCATGTCTATGAATTATGTGATTATGTGACACAAAATGAAGACATTACACTATTCACGTAAAAGTTAAATACTCAGATATGATCCACCAAACCTACTTTACAATTAAGACAGTAACAACAGAACTGAAGTTCAACTGTATTTACTGCAATATTATACTTAATAAATCAAGAGGAGCAGAGTTAGCCTGAAGATGTTTATCTCCCCAAAACAAATTTGCCCCCAGCATAATATTTAGTCAGACAAAAAGCAACGCCCCCTTAAATTACATTTCTCTTGACAACAAAATGTATCTTAACAATTAAAATTGTAAGACTAAACGAAAAGACTTATTGATAACAGATAAACAGATAAGTCAGAGCAGAGTCAGCAGGATGGGGGATGGGGGCAGGGAAGGTTTGATGCCCCACTTACGCCAAGTTCGCCCTCTGCTGCATCTCCCTCCTGTGTGTCCCACGGTCTCACAAGGTGCGCCCACTCCACTGATACTGCAGCTGGCCAGGCAAACACTCAGAGCTCCGATGTGAAAAGCACAGCGAACACAAGTCTAAATCCTTGTGAGGCATTTTAGATGATGCTGTGACCCTGCTGCCGCCCTAACACACTCAGCTCCCTGCGCTAGGGTCAGTGGGCAACATCCACAGAAAGAAGATGGACAGGAGGGACAGGGAGGTGCCGGGTGAAGCCTCACATACGTTTAAACTTGCAAACTGATATGAGACAAATTGGCTGATCAGCTGTCTGGTTCTGTTATCCTGCTGCTGCTCTGAGGAAAGAGACAAGCTGGTCTTTCAAGATGAGAAGGCTGAGTCAGACTGAAGCCCTATATCCTATCCTCCTTCTCTGGCTTTCTCTGAATCCCTCTTTCTCATGCTCTCTCTCTTTCTCTCATAAAGCCACGCATTATGAGCATGCTGCCTATTGGTTTTTGAAGCAGTGGGATAGTGAGCATAGGGAGTGGCATCTCTGCACACCCGGACGCATATACACATGCATACATTTACATGCGTGTCCACACACAGACAAACACATATACGCAGCATGGGTAGAAAAACAAACACACAATCTTCTGACCTGTTTTGACCTCAGTCATTTACATACACCTGGCATAAGCCATGCTTAAAGATCAAAACCAACTAACTCTGAAGCCTGCTCATCCTGTAACCCCCCCCCCCACACACACACACACGTGAAACCCGGTATTAAACGGGCCCCAGGGCTAAATTATTAAAGACCAGAGTATCGAAAAGCTCCGACGTTATCGGTTCTGCTCTCGGTACTGGAGAAATGAAGAAAATATATTTCCTATTTATTATTGCTACATTATTGCACATTTTATCTCACCAACTCTGTTTCTAATTTGCTATAAGATTAAGACATTTGTCTATGATGCATTTTCGCTATTCCCAATCCAGAAGAGAGATCTGTCTCTCAGAGCTGCGAGGGACAGGGGCAGCATGCTGCAGCACCATGCAGCGCACACGCGCACACGCACGCACACACACACACACACTGCTCGGCAGAGACAGAAACGGTCAAAAGTTTGGTTATACTTCACAAAAGTCGATGCTGACATGCTCGTTGCCACAAGTGCAACAAGTCCTTTGCTTGTAAGAAACACAAGCAATCTGTCAAAACATTTCGTTAAGAACACCGTTCTTACGATACCCAACCCTACCCCCCGCATTATTTTGGTAAATGAACAAACGGCACAGCCTCTAATGTAAACACTGGGTTTATGCACCAACCAACTAACAACTATGCAAATTGTGATCCTTAAACCATTGCGCTATATTTGTGTGCTCAAGTTTCCACAGTGGAAAGAAAAAAAAGGTGGATAATGCAGAGGGGCCGAGGGCTGGCAGCAGCTGTGAAACGGTTCTGTTTTGCTTTACACATGATGGACTGCCACAGGTTGTTACCTCAGTCAGGGCAGGAGAGTGACAGCAGACATGAACAGTACAGATGGAGAGATGGGAAAGCATAATCCATGCATCTTCAGCCTTGCTCAGCCTGAACGCTACCCTACCATCACCATTTTATTACCCAGCCACACAGGGACCAGGGCCAGCATCTCTCCACGTTCCTGCTTTGAATCAACCTCCCTGAAATAACATCATTACATCATTGATAATAGGCAGCTATCATCATCATATAATATTACCCCAGAGCTTTTGATACAAGCAGGGACGTCCAGTTAAGAAAATTCTCATGCTGCAGAATTAAAGCAATCATTTCTTGTCTGATCTAATTGAAAGTGGTCTAAAGACAGAGAAGGGCCCTCGGGGTTGCCCTGTTCTCTACACTCAAGCTAGACAGCATCTAGAAGAAAACGGAAATGTACAAAACTTTAGGCTAAGCTTACGAGGCTGCTCTTCTAGCAAGATAACAGTAGTGCAGTAACAACACTGTAGTCACATTGTAATTGCCCTACTTAGCCAGGAAATTATGCCTGTAGTTAGGGCTGGGCAATATATCGATATTATATCGATATCGTGATATGAGACTAGACATCGTCTTAGATTTTGCATATCGTAATATTGTGATATGGCATAAGTGTTGTCTTTTCCTGGTTTTAAAGGCTGCATTACAGTAAAGTGATGTAATTTTCTGAACTTACTAGACTGTTCTAGCTGTTCTATTATTTGCCGCTACCCACTTAGTCAGTATATCCACATTACTGATGATAATTTATCAAAAATCTCATTGTGTGAATATTTTGTGAAAGCACCTATAGTCATCCCTACAACAATCTGGGAACCCAGAGTCTATTATTGATAACGATAGTAGAGACATCGCTGTTACACTTTAGGATTGTGGGTAGTGTAGTACTTCTCCCTCACATCGCGAATAAAAAATGTTTTCATTAAAACAAGATTGCTTTCATACGGACTTATGGCTTCTACGGGAACATAACGTTTCACATTCGGCTCATTGGTTGTCCTGGATCCAGGCTTAAAACTCTTTATATAAGGATTTTCTGAAAAGTCAATGAAGAAAATGAATGGGATTTTCACTTCTGGCACCTCACTGTTGAGCTCTATTGGCCGTGTCTGTGGGTGGGAAGCCGGACAAGGGGATTTGTCCTGGTCGCTGCACCAGCGCCTCCTTCTGGTCCGGTCAGGTGCCTGTTCAGTGGGGAGGGGAAACGTGTTCCTCCACATGCATCACACCCTCCCGGTGAAACTCCTCGCCATCAGGTGTAAAGAATCGTCTGGTGACTTCACATGCGTTGGAGGAGGCATGTGTTCGTCTACCCTTCCCAGGCCAGCAGAAGGGGTGGAGCAACGGCCAGGACCGCTTAGGCAGGGTGAATTGGACATATAAATTGGGAGTAAAAGGGGAACATTTTATTTATATTTAAATATAATTTTTAAAAAACGTGATATTTGATTTTGTCCATATCGCCCAGCCCTACTTGAGCTTAACATAGTGTTGTAACAGTTAGACTATACAAAATAGCCAACCCATTACTGAGAACACTAAAAGCCATGTGAAAATTCATTCAAATCGAAAACCTTCAGTATTGTCAAACTCAAGTGAAATGCTTCTGAGGATCCTGTAAAGGCCACAATGAGCAGCCCAGAAGTCTTGAAAACAGGATGCAGGAGAGAAAAGGCAGGGCAGTGTGGGTATTGGAGGGGCATGACAGGACATTGCGTAACACATTGAAAATGCATGGAAACCGTAGGCTATGCCTTATCAATGCACAGCACAGGGCCTACTCTAATGTAAGCATGACCGTCATTTCAATCAATGGGTCTTGTAACCTAACCACAAGGCCTCATACTAAGTGTATGTAGCCTATCAAATATTATTTACTTGTAATTCTATGCATCCTTTGTCATGATGGCTTGTACAGCCAATAGTAACTACAACCAAAAGGACTTACCATGCTTACCATGGGGGAGGGTTGATTTGTATGACAAGGTGCAAGCATAGCAGCAGTAGCCTACAGTATATGGCTTTTCAGCTCAGAGCATTGCAGCAATTTCAAAGGCTTAGAGCAGGAAATGACAGGCCTTATTCTAATTGCTGGGCTCACCAGTCATCAAATCTGTGTAATGACAGAGCCAATTCCATTAATAAAACCCTGCATTGTTATAAAAGAACTGTAACATTTGGCTAGCGGGTACAGTCTCCACCAGGGAATAACCTAGTTAGGCTATGTGACATGATCCTTGTGCCATTTCAGAATTCCACCATCTCTGCCACCCCACACAAAGGGCAATTAGATAGTGAAGGGGCTCAATTAAGGCCAAATCCCAATACCCCCCCCCTTGCCCACTACCCCTAGCCCACTGCCCCTTGGCCCTCAGAACGAAGCCACAAGGGCTAGGGGTTGTAATCTTTCCCTAAGAATTGGGACACCACTCGCTACGTCATCACGTTGGTTACGTTCACACATACGTCACTGTATACATCTGGACATATCGCCTACCGGCGGTGATATGATGCTACTACTTAGCATGTGAAATTCGCTGCCGCAATTAATAAATATGTCCATGAAAAAATTATTTTTTCCAGCGAATATCTTAGTTTAAGCGATATTGAGTGAGCCAGGTATTTGTTGTGTTGATATGTGCGACATTTATTCAGTTTGGGAAATCACGATGTCTATGAAGCGTTAGCTCAAGTTGTCTGCTGAGCCCCTGATGTGGTTGATCACAGAAGGATCAGCTTGTGAGACGTATCTCCCCGGCGAGCCAGCGTCTGTCTGTACCGCGACTGGGGTCGGCTTGGACAGAACATAATGGTAAATACACTATGAACAAGGGGATATACTAAACTTCTAAGCCTAATTTAATATTAAATATTACATTCTAATATTTCGTCCGTGTCGTGATTCGCCGGTCCACGAAAATGTCAATACGAAACCAGAGGATGATTATTAGATATTCAGATTTGTTTCGCAAAGCATTCTTGGAATTTCTACTACCCCTAGCTCGGCAAGTCAGCATCTGAAATCCCTTGCTCGGAAGGGCTAGATTCACACCCACTACCCCTCGTTATGCCCCCTACCCCTACATGCAAAAAGGAATTGGGACATCCCTACCCTCGCGGGCACGCACGAAATGTAGGGGTAGGGGACGTATTGGGACTCACCCTAACACTTCAGCTAGAGATGTTTCAACAGCAAACCACTAAATCTGGTAAACTCATTCACACAGCCACTGATCTTCAAATCCAACTTTTCTCTTAATATTTTTCCTCCTCCTACTGCCACCTCCTTAGGGAAACCATTTATGGCTCAAAATCCTCTCTAATCTTCGTGGAAACTCAAAATCAACGACTCATTTCCAAGCATGCTGTTTGTTTAAGCTCAGGCACTGGGCCGGCATTTTCTAAGGGCAGTGAGGGCGAACACTGTTTGGGCAACCTGAAGTCTTCACTCTCTCCTCTTCGTTAAGGTATCGTTAGCGTGAAATACTTAGCCGGGCTGCAGCCATTGTTTATGTATGAGCCACTACTTGTACAGAGGTGTGAATG
>CABFOS010140456.1:0-13636 GCA_900660315.1 Diretmoides pauciradiatus
CCCCCCCCCCCCCCCCCCCCCCACCCACACACACACCCACACACACACACTATATATATATTCTATCCCTACAGCTTGTGTAAAGGCAGTATGAAGGCTTTCCTCTGTTGTTCTGAGTGACTCAGTGTTTCTGGAGGGTGTATGTGTGTGTGTCTGAATATAGTGACCAGGGGGAAATGTCATCCTCTGCCCTGTTCAGCTACTAACCAAGATAAATGCCACACAGACACACACAAATACCCACAACCTTCTACCATATGTACAAAGGCACATCTGTACATGTCAGTTACAAACATGTGCAGAGACACACACACACACACACACAACTCTAAAATAGGGTACAGTGCTGTTATTTTCTCTTGAATTAGTCTCCTGGGAGTTCGTTCTCTCTGAACTCTCCATAAAGCTCCAATTAGAACTTTTTACAGGCTCCTTGGTTACCACGAGCTGTCTTAGCAACCGAACTGCAGTGTGACCGCACTCCTGAGGATACTTCTATTACCTGCTATGTGACCATGTGACGATGGGGGATGATTTCCAACGCCAGGAGAATATTGATTAAAACTAGTGTCTGTGTAAAGATTGGCGTCATAAAACATCTCACCTTTCTTAGCTTGGTACAATGATCTACCTCGCTACTATTCCACTGTCGCACGGACAATAATTTGATGATTTTACCTTGGAATGAAACAATCCACACACTTGTTCATACCACCAACAACGTGACGTTTCGGGAACAAGCCCTTCTTCAGACATGACACATAGAGAGACACACCTAATACCCATCGAAGGGGTCACATGACAGGTCATGTGATTACAAAAATAGTGAAAGGAAATACAAACCTGTGAAAAAGAAAATACATCACAAAAGCCTAGAGTGTAATAAAAAACAACTTGAGCATCACAAGACTAAAACATCAGGCTTAAACCGTATGATTTTACTTTGGAGCATGTGTTTTCCGATTGTTAACCATTAAAACTACTTGGTTGTTTGACTAAAGCTGGATAACCACAGTGTAGGTTGTAACATACTGTAACTGTGCCAGCAGGTCTGAAGTAGAAAATGCTCCCCTATGCCCATAGTACTGTATGACATCAGTCCAGCTCACCCAGGGTCACTACATTTGAATTTCAGTAATAGGACTGCCATTACCAATGAAAAAAACAAGTTTGTACTTTTTCTTATCACCCTCTATAACTATCTAATTGAAGTTGAATTATCCCCAAAAAATAGATCCCACTCCCATGCTGATTAGTCATCATCCTCTCACAAGCTTTGATGAGAAATGGCCGAAAAAACTTTGTTGTATATGACATTCTCTAGGTGGAAGTATTCTAACTACTTAAGAAATCGTAGAAAAGTTCACTTTTCCTGGGTGGAAATATTCCTATTATTTTGATTCTTATTGAGCCAAAGGACGACGAGAACATTAGACACTAATTGTATTTGGTTTCGTCATTCATACAGAAGCAAACAGGCGAGGCAACGGAGTTATCCCACTTTCTGAATGTAGTTTGAGGTGTGACAGAAACGTAATATCATGTGTATTGAATTACTGCTCCTCCCGGAAATAATTTTGTCAAAAAATGGTCACATTAGGCCACTCCTGGGGTGAATACTTTCTACACTCACTGCAGTAGGGAGAGAAACCTTCGCTGTGATGGTTGAAAGCTCCCAGATTGTATCTTTTATAACCATGCTCAGCTGTTCTCTAGGTCAGTGGTTCTCAACTGGTCTGGCCTTGATCATTAAGTCGTGACCCACGTTTATAGAATTCAAACCGAGCAAATTTATTTCTCAAGGAAATCATGAGATGTCCTTGAAGATTCAGGAAAGACTTGAGCATCTGTTGGCTGATAAATAAATCACATAAACCTGTTTTCAACAACCTAAATGTGTCAAAACTGATTTGTTTTTGGATTTTTTTGTGTTTGAAATAAACAACAGGATTTATAGATTACAGCTAAAAGGCACCAAATAAAATGTTTCTTTTTGACCACTCACTCCGTGACCCATTCAGAACGAGTCCGCGGCCCACCAGTTGAGAAACAATGGTCTAGGTCATTTACCCACAATGCTCCAGCACTGTAATCCCCTGAGGGTGCTACCGTACCAAAAGGATATTGATTGAAACTGAGGGCCAAGGAAATGGGTCGTATTGATGACACACGAGACCCCGGAGGATCCTACCAGGACTCAGTTGCACATGAAAGAGCAACACAATGATAACATACTGTACAACAGTGGTTCTCAAGCAGTGGTCCGGGGACCACCAGTGGTCCTTGAGGGGGTTCCAGGTGGTCCCCAGCTAAATGATGGATAGTTGGGAACCAAATGGACCCTTATAAGTCTGTAACAATATTATATAATATAATATAAAAATATTGTTAAAAATCTGCATTACTTAATTTACAAGAAGTTCATCAATACAGCGTTGGAATTCGGGATAAAATCTTATCCAACAATAACAAAATATTCTAAGTTTTGGGTCTGAGAGGCGAAATCTCATCAAATGGTCCGTGGCTCTAATGACGACTAAATAATGGTCCTTGATATGAAAAAGTATGAGAACCACTCGTGTACAAGACCCTGGGGGATCTTTCCCGAACTTAGTTGCACATGAAAGAGCAACGCGTTCCAGTCTGCTCGCAGCTTGATGAAGAAGTGCTATGGGTGATGATAAAAAGATAAAGCATGTGAAGGACCTCTTGAGAATTGCCTGATGTGGTGACATGTTTAAGAATGATCAGGTGCGGTGCCACCTCAGAGACCATTATATGGTTGTGAAATAACGAGTCCCATAACAAGAATTTACTGGAACGTGCTAAACTGAGGCCATGGCCATGACTTGTTTCTTTACGGGACATTTATCGCTTAATGGATCGCTTTTTTTCAGGGATCCGGGCAGTAGCAGCTTAATTGTCTCCTCTGAAACCTTATTACTTTTTGCCTTTTTTTGGTGCTCTGAAAATTTCACACTTCAATGTAATTTTTATTCTTTTATTTTTTTATTGTACATGGTGACGTTATGAAATCAGCGACTGCGCTGCCTCATCAACAGTGCCAGTCGCCTGATACAGAAATACATTAATGCCGTCGACTTGGAGAGGGTCAAAACACGGATTACCTCGATTATGTTTTGATTTTAACCGCTGCCACCTTGAGCTATCGGGATTTGATTTCATTATTTTTTCCCCAGCGTTAAGGGGAACCAGGTTTTCTCTCGCAAGGGTTTTGAAGCCATCGGGCAGAAAGTTATAATGTGGTGTCGTGAACCTCCGTAATGAAATTCCTGTTTTAATGGGAAAACACTGTAATCATTTCCCACCACGGAGCCACATCTCATTCAGTCTGATGGGAGGAGAAGCACAGGTCAGTTGTGCTGGATAGAAACCTTGTGTCTTTTCATGTTTCCTCTTCTTCTTTCTATTGCATCCCTCCCTTCTTTTCTTCCTTCCCAACTATTAAATATTGATAGCTTTTTGTAGGCTTATGTTACACAAGCTTGGATCTGCTTTGATTAACGTCCAGTTCATGTTGGGTACCAGAGTCATAATGTGTTGTCAGGAACCTTAATGAAACGTGTCTTTTTAATTGCAAAAAGCACTGAAGTAATTTCCCATAGTGGAACTACACTACTGCTCAGTGTGTAGTTAACTTAAACTGTCTGTCCATCCTATCATGCCTCCGTCCAACTGTCAACTCTTCCTTCACTAAATAAGACAAGTCATTTTCTCTCATTCAGTCTTGTGTTTTCATTAAAGCAATTTTATAGGAGAAAATTCTGAACAGGCAAAACAGCATCGGAAACAAGTGACAATATGTGTAAATAAGGTTGATCTACGGTGGCCCTGAGGGTCAAAACACGAAAACGTTTCACAAAACACAAAAACATTTGAGAAAGCACAAAAACATTTCATTTTTTTATGTGAAATGTTTTTGTGTTTTGTGAAATGTTGTTTGTGTTTTCTAAAATGTGTTTTGACCCTCAGGGCCACCGTATTGATCAAACCACTTGCAGCAACATCATTTTTGCTTGATTCACAAAGTTGTTTTGCAGTGGAAACCCCTATTGGCAGTGTTCTTTGCCCTGCTACAGATGGCAACCACTCAAGCCGCTCTTTATGGGATATGCAAGTTGCAGTATGGGAAAATATTCTCTTTTCACTTCAATATGAAGGGCGCATTCCATAAAGGACTTGGTCACAACACACAAAGCAGCCACTTCATGAAACCAGCTATTGACCACTAAGCAAAGAACGTATCTTTATAATGCGAAACAAAGAGGTCAGTGAAGCCTTTTGACCTCTGACCTCTCAACTTGGACCCTATTCGGCTGCTTAATGCCATCCTGCTTGTTTGTGTTTGAAACATGTGCTGCGTCGGCAGAATCGCATTTCCCACGTGCAAGCTGAACAACAAGAAGGTGATTGTTAAGGAAATGGCTGATCAAATGCTTCAGTCAACCATTTCCTTTACTCCCTCCACTACAGATAATATTACATTGTGGGGGGTTGCTTTCCTTAAATGAGACCATAGTAACATTCACTTCCTGTTTGCGTCAGTGATAACCGTATTAACTCTCGACCGATTCAAAGATTAAAACATTTGTTATCAACAGGCCCAGCCAGTGGAAAGCAGCAGCTAATGGCAACTGGTAACAAGGTAAGAAGAGGAAGCAGGAAATCAGATTCTATGATTTTCTGCCACTGCTGCCACTTTCCCATGGAGTGTATCTGAAGTGGGAACATTTGAATAAACCAGACCGTATTTATTCCAGCAGCTCCGCATCTTCAGCCAAGTGCCCCATCTATTATATTATAGTCAAGAACATCTCCATTATGAGTTTGATGACCAGTAATGTTCAGTGATAACAGAAGGGGGAAGGGAAGGAATCTGATTGGATCATTGTGTGCTGGTACATGGGGAAGTCAACCAGCTCTGCCCTAGTGAAGCATTAGCTCTAATAGGGAGCTGTAGATTCCCATTGAGAGGAAGGGGATCTGGTTATGAGGCTGAGGTGTGACTCGGGACTACAAATGTGATGTATTTGTCCACACGCATTTTTTATTTATTTATTCATTTTGATTGCTGAATATTAAATTCAAGCACTTTTCCCCCCCTTTGTAAGATAAGATAAGATAATCCTTTATCCTTTATTTATTCCCACCAGGGGAAATGTCAGTGTTTCAGCAGCACAGTGGATAGGGTTAAAAAAAAGCATAAAAACTGCAGCATAAATAAATAAATAATAAATAATAAATAAATACATAATAAAAGTAAATCAAAAATATTTTTTTAAATGAATTCAATAAAATAAATAAATAAAGACCCACAGCAAGAAAAACATTTAACATTTTACATCACACTTTTTAGTAGAAGGGTTAAATTGCTGTATATCACATTTTCCCTCTAAAATCTATATTTAATTATAAGGGCGCACGTAGAAGCTGTGTGCTAATGGAGGTTAATGGTTGTTTACACACCTTTTCTTTTTAGAGTCGATAGTTAACAAGCAGGATACATGTCAAATATAGATGTATTGTCAAGGAGGATTAGTGGCAAATATTGTCTAGAATCCCTGTTCAATAACAGGGATGAACCATTCGTTCTGAGTGGAGTCGGTCTTGTCTAACTTTTCTTTTCTTTTCTTCTTCTCTTAAGAAACATTAGACCTCAATGTTTTGCTCAACTCTAACCTACAATCCCATTAGAAGCAAGGAGATGACGGAGAGAATAAAACCTTGAGACTTTACAGCTTCAATAAGAAAATCCAGCAGTATTTGCGCATGTCTGAGGAGAATCATTCAAATCACGACTCATAAATAATGACACACCATATTGAGCTTTCTTCTGATCTCTTTCTAATCTCATGGTCTCACATTCAGGAGATTAGACTAATTAAGAAAAGGTTATACTGTACTGGTCATTCCATTCATGTTTTTGCTAAAAGGTACACATATATTGTAGAACTGCACCCATGGCCTCATTCCCACTTGACACTACCCTGGCAGTTCTAGGTCAAATTAACAATAGATAAAGCCAGTTCATGAGTTAATGTCGCCGTACAGTAAGTGATTTTATTTCAGTCATGTTTACTAATAATGAAATTCACTGCATTTCGGAGAACTCATTTCAATCCCCACTCCCAATCTGAACACCTACCACGAAGGGATGAAATTATGCTTTCATGGTCCAGGGTATCTGCAGGATTCAACAAGTTAAATTTAAGAGTTTTTAAGAACACTTTCACTGCTATACTAGCAAAACAACAAGTAGTGATATCTAAGTAAATAACAGTTTATTAACATTAATGTCATAGCTACTTCTTAGTCTTCAAATCAAAAACATTTAACATATTATTTCATATTATTTAAACTCCTGACATTTGATATTGATATTTAAGACTTATGAAATAAATGTAAGACTTTTTAAGGACCCCGCGGACACCCTGGTGATCACTTTCTACTGTGACCCCGTTGGCCGATGATTAACTTGGTTGGAAGCTTTCATTTTCGCATCATCATCGATTAGCTGCAATTGAAAGAACAGTGTGAGACTATGTAGGCCCATTTTATATCAGATCTGAGTCACATTACACCAAGTTAACAAGTCATGACAATTCATAAATTACCTATGAAAAACAGAAGAGTAGAGTGAAAACTGTGCATTGTAATTTAAGACTTGGATGTGACCTCCTTTATGGAGAGGTCACCGCGTATGAACTTACAGTATGATTGTTTTCAGAGTAGCAGCGGGGCCAACAGGAGTAAGACAAGAGATTGACAATAGTATTAAAGTATTGTTGTTACACCAAAGATGGTTAAGAAGGAACAGAGAGAGGGATATATATAAAACAAATGTTTGTGTCCTGTTGTTCAACCTAAACATTTTCAGTAAAGATTAAACTGTGATCTTTGTGGGTTAGCTACAGAAAGAATGTAGCCTGTGTGTGTGTGTGTGTGTGTGTGTGTGTGTGTGTGTGTGTGTGTGTGTGTGTGTGTGCGCCAGATGGTTGAAGAGTTCTCCAACATTCTGTCGATTGAAGGCAGTCTCTTGCCAGTGACATAGCCTCTGGGGCATGATAGTTGGTGGCACTTTCTGAGGAGATCAATGTATGGAAGTATAATAGTGCCAAATGTCCTCAATGACGTGTATTGAATAAAAACATAGAGCATTTACAATGCTTTAATTTTTCTGTTGTTGAATTAAAACACCATCTTCATTAATCGGCAGGTAATATTAAACCCATTATTGTACAACCTCACAAATTCAGGTTGAAGTAATTCAGGTTGAAATTCAGGTTACACATTCACCATCTGTGTATCACAGGAAGAGCAATTTCAACCAGAACTTTTGAGGTTGAAAAATAACAGGTTGAATATCACCTGCCGAATAATGAAGATGGTATTTTAATTCAACAACAGAAAAATTCAAGCATCGTAAATGTGCTGTTTTTATTCAATACACGTAATTCAACATGACATTTTTCATTGAGGACATTTGGCACTATTATACTTCCATACAACCAATCGTGAAAACCCATTAAAGTAATACATTTGCAAGAAAAATAACCTAGGGTTGTAATTGTGTAATATAAAAAGAACTTATTTAAAAAGAACAAGACTACTCTCTTTTGCTCGGTCCAGTTTTCAGGAATAGAAATGCCGTTCTTGCTTGCTAACTCAAATGCAAGTTTTCTGCATTTTAAGGGAGTTAGTCCATGAAATTGGTCGGCAAGTTTCTTGATGTGGCCGGCAAGTTCAAACTCCATGTTATCTGATGCGTTTTTACTAGTCTGGCATAACCTGTTGTGGAAACTTCTCCTTTACTTGTTTCGTTGATATACCTCTTCAGTGTCATTCTGTCCATCTTCTGGTCCTTTGCCCCAGACTGAATGGACTTCCTCTCTCTCTCTCGCCTTGCTGCTCTCTTTAGATCATCCAAGGAAGCTGAGCCTGGATTTGTCTTGTCATCTTGATCTTAACTCTAGAATATCAGAAAATAATACTTCAATATATGCAGGCTATTTAAACTTTTGGGGGTAAATTGAGCCATTGACTCAACTTGCCCCAAAATCACTAGCACATTTACTCCACAACCTCCATTTTGACTAAACTGTTTCACACAGTGGCTCAGATCCACAATTATTCTTATTTATGTTTAGTTTATGACCTTGTTTTGTAGCTTACACTTGACTTAAATTAGCATGTAATAATGTCCAAAATGTATCTATTTTAATTAAGATACAAGATCCATAATGTTAGTGTTAGACAAACAACAGACCAGGAACCAAGAACAGTTTTAGGTAGTGGACGTTCTCTGTGATGGGAAGTCTACTTCTGCTTTCCTTGTTCATTTTATAGTGTTTTATTATCTCTGTACCTTTTTAACTCTTGCAAAAGTACAATCTAATCTAATCTAAGAACTAAACTGAAAAAACTAGCAAGAGAAAAATTTTCTGCTCTGCTGGTTTTGTTCCACTTGTTATGTGCCGGCACGACGCTTCTCTATCGCGGGCCGGCGGGATATAGAGGAGAAAGCAGCAAGCATAATCTATTATCAGTTTCATACTAGTTAACATGTTTTATACAATGGATTTATGTCAGGAAAGTGTATCGTAGCCAAGGATTACTCTACTTCCCTCCCCCTATCTATCTTTCCCATCTCCCGCTACACCCCGTCACCACCACCACACATTTCACATTAATTATAGATCAGTTTCTTAACTGAGCCTCAGGTGCTCGACACGTGTGTGTGTGTGTGTGTAGTAAAACTGAACCCTAAGCTAATTAAGCCCCACCACATCAGCAGCAAGAGGGCTTCCTGCCCCATTGAACAGCGTGGGGTAATCAAACACTGCATGGCCATTGGTTCTACCCCTCCCTCTTTATTTGCAAGATGTCAGCAATGCCAATTCTTCTCCCTCTTTACTTAATGAGGGCAGAGATGAGTTGAGATGAGCATGAGCACACAAATGATATGAATGAACTCATTCAGATCGATGGCTGTGTTGAAAAGATGATGCGTTAAAAACACCACACGCTGTGTATTTAGCAGATATGTTTATTTCAGCAAGTTTAGCATGGGTGCTAAAGTTAACTGTTGAATGCAGTGAGATGTCAGCAGTCCACCGTCAGCCACTGAGCAGCTCCACTGAAGCAGTTGGGGGTTCAGTGCCTTGTGTGAGGGGTAGTGTCTATTAGAGATGGGCGATTCAAGAACGATTCGTTCTTTTTGAACAAATATTTTGAGCGATCCAGTACATACGACGTGTAACTGCGAGTGGAT
This sequence comes from Diretmoides pauciradiatus, assembly GCA_900660315.1. Classification (NCBI taxonomy): domain Eukaryota; kingdom Metazoa; phylum Chordata; class Actinopteri; order Trachichthyiformes; family Diretmidae; genus Diretmoides; species Diretmoides pauciradiatus. Next base: position 9,293 of record CABFOS010140456.1, read on the forward strand.
CGTTCATTTCGTTCTTTTCATTCTTGACTTTGTGCATGCGCATTACTTCAATGATCCAGTACCTAGCAGCGAGCCTTCGGCGAGTATTTCATTCATTTCGTTGTTTTGTTCTTGCACATGCTTGGGACTCACAAAGATGTCCGACAAACTGATGTAAAGTAGATGGTTTAGCTGGTGTGTAGATGTGTCCATGTAGATGTGTCTGTACTAAAATAGATCGACAGACACAGGAGCATTGTTTCTTCATGTGCCAAAATAAACCTAAAGATGGTGATTGATGATGAAAATGAGAATGTTGTCTGTACTATTTGTCTGCTGCTGAGCTGCAGTGTGAAAATAAATGTAATTTTAATGGTAATCTGTCATGGCATTAAAAGCTATTTCACTATGGCCTTGTGTATTGCAGGCAACACTTCTGTGATCCGACCGGTACCTACACTTGGTGTTTTATTCTTCCATGATCCGACTCGAAAATATTTGTTCATTTGACTGAACGAGATCCGAAGATCCGAGTCCGAAAAAGGTCAGAACTTCCCACCACTAGTGTCCATCTGTGGACTTATGGTGGATGTGTCCCCTTGTGTCTATGGTGCTGGAAGGACGGCGCGGCCACACAGGTCTTGCTCTCACTCTGGTTCTCTCTTTATTCTGGAGCTGGTACAAAAATCAGCAACACACAGTCATCATCGACAGTATGTTATGCAACTGCAAGCATTCAGATCTGTGTAAAAACAAAAAGAGTAGAAACATTGCTATCTAAAATAATTACTAGAAAACATAGCCAGAACGTGCATGGCATGGTTAGCTCAACATGCAACCAAAAGGGCTACTGCTACATGCTACATGCTAGCAGCGCTTACAGTCAAAATACATACTACTGATTGTTGCAAAAACAATTTTAAAGCATTAAATATTGGTTGCAACATTGCCTGCTTGTACCCATCTCTAGCATGGAAGTAGGCCTATTTCCCTTTTGCTGGGGCACAAAGAGGAACCATATCCATGCAGTTGCGCTATTAACCCACCAGGCTGCTCTAAAACTATGCATATGTAAAACAAGCATATTAATTTTTCCGAGGATTTGAACCTTGCAGTCACAAGTTCTCTAGCCTACCTGATCCAGTGTCGCTGTACTGGCAGAATGGACACAGAGAGACTGCAATACAAAACCTGCGCTTATTTAATTATACAGAAAGGAAACAGATTTGTTCATGGAAATAGGGGGATCATAATACACACAAGTGCCGTTACTCACTGTTGACGAACGTGCACACTATGGAGTTGTGATGGCTCGGGTTCAAGTTCCAACCTCACTTTCCACTCTACACCAGAACAATAAAAGCAGAAACTGAAGGACTGCAGAAGTATCACAGTCTGCAAAGCAATCCCATTTATTTATTTATTTATTAGACATAAGGTAGGCATGAAGGCTTGCAGACACAGAGGGATCGCCGTTCAGCAGCCGCTCTTATTTAATTATACAGGTGGGAAAGCAGCGAGGCGTTTACAGGCGCAGAAGGATCGCGGTGCACAAGGCGTCCTCTGCCAGGGAATCGATCCCTCTGCCCAATCAAACATAAGGTCTGGAAGTCGGCCCTAGAGAGACCGGAACGAGGTTCCACCAATGCCACATGCTCAGCCTGCTGTATTTTAATTTGTACTATATTCCATTTGATGCTTTTTGAAAATAATAATCACATTGTCGTAACTCAAGAATTCTCCCTTTAAGGCATCACTATTATCACTAATTGTGAACAGATATCTTTATCTTTATTAGTTATTCCAATGTTGAAATGATGGAAAGACATGATCAGTCCCACTGATACTTGGATGCAAATTTGCATAAAATATATAACAAACTGCAGTTTGCATGGTCTCTCCGGACTGTAAGGCCCATACGAACCAAGACATGCTCACATTCACACCAATCCAGAGTGCTTTTGTCTGTCCATTTTCCTGCCTTCTGCCCGATGCATGCTGGGATACGCTTCAGCCCCCACCTGTGACCCTGATTAGGAATGGGGAAGTGGGTGAATGAATATAATATTGAATTCTTACAATGATGTGTCAATCTTTTTTTCTATTTGGAAAGTTAAGTTGAGGCACCACAGGTGCAAGTGTGATTTTTAACTAGGTTTGGTCGATTTTTCTATATACATTTTTATACCCACGACATCAAGCACACCAGGCAAATTATACAAAATAACGTAGTAATAATAGAAGGCAAAATAACATAGTAATAGTAGAAGGCTGTTAACTTAATTTAATTGTTTTGCTGTCTGTGGTACTGATGTTGATTTAGGGTGGGAGGGTCCCTGGTTACCACACAGAAAAACAACTTACAATGTAATGCCAATATTAATTTCAAAATACAATAAAAAAAGACATGACAAAACCTTCTGTAAATTACCAACTATTTTAGTTTCAATGGATAAAAGTCAGAGTGTATTTTCCTGTTACATCTGGTGAAGGCAAAATTGCCCTAATAATAATGTTAATCAGTTTAATTGGTTATTTCAAACGTAATTTGTGGTGTGCAATTAATTTTTCTTCTTTTCATTCTAGATGCACAGTTTATCTCTTCCCCCTGTCATGAAAAAAAAACAATGCATACATAGTAATACATTTTCTGCACAAACTAAGTAGTTTTCTTTTCTAAAATCAGAAAGTGAACAATTGTAAACTCTTCCATTGGCCCATGTGATTTCAGTGAATTTCATTATCCTGTGTGAATGCATTTCACAAAATGCATAAAGGTTGGGCAAAATTCATGAATTACATGGGGTCCCTGCATATTATATCCTGTGCAAACAGGGCTTTAGAGTGATAATACATGGGCAACAGTTTGAGGCAATGCAGAAAGTCAATAATGCAATTTACAAGTAATAAGGATCGAAATGTAATACAAACATCACTCCAGATAATCTAGTGGACTCTGAGAAACAACACCGTTTGCCTAAATAGACTTTAATGGGCAGCGGTAGTTTCAGATTGAGGGAAAGTGAATGGGGTCTTGTAAATCGGTCCCCAGGGACTGTTACTGGCACATGGTGTTTGTCCTGGTGCCAAGCTTGACTGGCTGCCGATAGAAAGGGAGACATTTGGTTGTTACCACCCACAGAGGATAGGAGCAATGGATGGCTTCCCAAAGGAGATGTCTTTTTCCAAACCCTGTTCCTGAATATCACGTGTTGATTACCCATTGATTTGATTTGTTTGGATTTTTATTTTTGGATCAAGACAATAAAAACAGCAATCCAAAGGATAACATGCAAAAGTACAATACTTATTTCCAGCATGGTCCTTGGTGTTACACACAAGAAAACAAAAAAGACAAGACTTAACGACAAAGGACATCACAAAACAATACAAAAAAATACATCACAAATCAATGTATATAAGGAACCAAAAACTGTAAAAAAAACAAAAACAAAAAAAACAACAACAACATCATATTAATCAATTAATATCTACCTTGTTCCATAAAATCTGCTTGACCTGTCTTTTAAAAGTCCCTCGGGATGATAGGAGTTGAGTGGCAGTAGGCAAACTATTCCACGCTATGATATCAGTGTAAAAGAAAGATTTTTTAATTGCATTATTAGCTCTAAGAACTACACAAGGGCAGATGTAGGCCATAGTATTATGACTATGCTGCGAGTGGACCATAGTTACATTAGAGCATAAATATTTGGGGGCATGACCAGTAATAATGTTAAACATGTGAGTCAGCTTAAGTTGTTCTACTCTTAGATGTACAGGTAGAAGACCAGCTCTTATGAACTCCTCCCTACCAATATGAGTAGGGGGGGGTGCTTTTAACAGGTACCGAATAACATTGTTTTGCAGCACTTGAAATTTGTTTATAACTTTCACAGTCAGCCCAGAAAAACATGCCGAACAAGCAAAATCCACATGCCACTGAATCAGAGATGAAACCAACAGTTTCTTTACAGAAAAATCCAAAAGCTTTGTCTTACGATATAAAAACTTCAACTTACAGGCACAATTGGCTAAAACTTTAGATGAACTGAATTCACCTGTAAGTGATTGATCCAATGTTAAACCCAAATATGTGACACTCGTTTTGGACACAATCTCAGACCCATTACTCATCACCTTTAACGTGTTGGATTTTGTCAACTTCCTTTTAGAACCAAACAAAATTGATTCAGTCTTGCCCAGATGCATAGAAAGTTTATTGTCTACAAGCCACTGATTGACAGACTCGAGCTCTATGCTGAGAGAGTTTTCAATATCTTTAACCTTACTGCCTGGGACAAGTAAAGCAGAATCATCAGCGTATAATAGCAGCTTGCACCTTACCGCAGCTGACATGTCGTT
>CABFOS010140465.1:7032-18646 GCA_900660315.1 Diretmoides pauciradiatus
GAAGTACTGCTTTGCATATTTGTTGTTGACATCAAAATGTACAGGAAGGTAGTGAAAACGAGCACTCTCGGATTAAAATAAACACTTAAAGAGGTGCAGGGCCCAGGCAAAATGTAAATGGAAGAAAACAGACGCGTTTCAAGAAGACCTCGGTCGAAACGCGTCTGTGTTTTGTTACAGTGAGATTTATTAAAAAACACCGGAAGGACACTGAGTGATGCTGGCCTTATTTATTCTATGGACATCAAAATGTACCCATAACGCTATAAGTTTCCGTTTGTGCAGACAGTGAAAACCAAAAGTGAAAGGAGTAAGATGCTTACATGCCACCGAAATGCATTTAATATTAGAGTGAGTCAGGCATACAGTAAATAGAGCATGAGCTTGCCCAGATTATTAACCACATTCTCTGTGCATGTAAACATAGTCAGTGATACATGTATCTAGGCAATGAATCCCCCGATGTTATGCAATCTGACCTTTCAACTTGTGGTCCAGGTATTCCAGTACGACCCTGATGACCTGGACCAGAGACAGGATCAGAGAGCCGAAGGCCAGGGAGCCCGTGTGGTATCTGGACAGGAAGCAGCAGTGAAGACCAGGAAGAGGAGGAAGACGGTAACATAAGGGTTAGATAAATCAGTCTTTGCATAAGACAAGGTAACAACATTTGTTGCTTAGTGTCGAGATCTTGCTATTAGGCTGCAGAAAATGTTTTGAACAAAGCAGGACACACAGGTCACACACAAACACACACGTGTGCACGCACACTCACATAATCACACACAGATACAGTGTGTACACATCTACTTTCTGACCTGAGAGCCCGTCCCAGGGAGGCGAAGATGGGGAAGGCGGGGATATCATCTGGCTTCTTGAAGGCCCAGTAATAAGAGGCGAAGGCCCCTGACAGAGTGACTTGGCCCAGCGCCGTCACAAAGTTGGCACACCAGAAGAAGAGAAAGACATTATAGAACTGGAACAGGATGAGGTATTTGTGGTAGAGCGTCTCACCACCATAGAAGGCAAACAGGCACTCTGCATCAGGACACTGGGCTGAAATGTTGGAGGAGTTGAATGTCTGAAGAAAAAGAGGATGAACATAGGATTAGGAAATAGATTTTTGCTAATGTGTGTGGAACACAAACTGTGGCCAATGATAGCAGAAGCATTGTCTGGTTGTTTGGTTAGCTGTCTTAGAGTTGCACAACCCCACTATCTTTGCTCATGTCATCAACGTGGTCGTGAGATTTAGTGGCATACCTTGGGATCGCAGGTTTCTCTTGCGTATTCACACTCACTGTTGTTGAACACTTTATAGATCTGCTCATTAGAGGTGGACAAGAAACTGGTCAGAGCTGTCAAGGAGGTAATGATAACAAGGGAGAAGGTTTGGAATGGTTAACGTCTCGTGTTCAGACTAGCCACACTCAGGAGAGCAGGCAGACCTGGAGCAGTTCACACATTTCCCATGAGAAGCTGCTGTCAAAGGTATCCTCTATGGAAACGTCTTATCCCAATGATATATGGAGGGGTTCATTATACAGTTACAAATGTATTGTCAGTATCACCCCTTTCAAATTTCTTAACCTCTCGGAAAGCATTCCAGAAAGTGATATGTGATTATTTCCATCAATCACAGTCCCAGTCAAAACGAGGCTCAGATGTGCCAGGGGGCGGGGCCAGTCAGCTGTGTCTTTTTTTGATTGATTGGTAGAAATCAGCGGTCACTCCTTGTTTGCCTTGTAAATCAACAACTTATTCACAAGGCTTGTTTGAAAATGTTCATAGAAAAGACAGAAGGATACACAGCAGTGATGGCCCAGTACGCAATCACCACGGCAAGGAGGGCAAAGGTCAGCAGCGGGTAGAACAGCGATGACATCACGTGCCCAACAGCTCTACCGAAGAAAACAATGGTCAAGCAGTTATGACAACAAGCCGATAATAACTATGGACTTTCTTTCTGTGATGTTTGGGTGTAAGAATAAAAGGTCTAATTTTCAGCGTTACAGTTAACAAACTGATCAAACTGTACTATCCTGAGGAAACTGCAGCATGAAAGCATAGAATGACCCTGTGCATCACAAAAGTGGAGGGAATCACCAACTGAGTGTGACTAGGGAGGAGTACAGCACTGACCTGCTGGCTTCTTTGATGAGGGCGATGGCGATAACCACTCTCTTCCTGAGGAAGATGAGCAGCAGGATGATGACCACCTCCACAATGGCCAGGATGATCACTGGGAGGAGTAAAAACACACACAGCAGATTAACAGCCAGTGATTTAAGGGGCGTATGTGTCATTCATTGAGAAATGCTCAATAATAAAGGGTGTTAAGAAAGTGTACTTGTTGTTGTGGGTATGTAATAGTAATACCCTCTTCATATACAAATCCTGGGATTTACATGGGTTATTGAAACATGGGTCATTCCCACGTCGGACACATTCAGACCATACTTACATCTATTTATACAACAGTTAGTTCCGGCCAAGCAATTTGATTGGCCAAGAGACATTACAAACATGCCGATATTTCACAATAACAGCACGGTTGCTTCACTCCTTCTGTATTACTCCGCAGCGATCAGCTGTTCAATTATTAACAAAGTAGCGTAGTGCTGCTGTGCCTGTGTGCGCTGCGTTGCCAAGGCAACAGTGGGCGTTTGGAACTGTTTTTGTTGGCGGAGCCAAATAAAATACTTAAATGATCTATTTTGTCACCTTTCTTCAACATTTTCTTACTTAGCATTGCTATTTAAAATGTTGTTGAACTGTTGTATAAAAGCAATATCACACTCAAGGTCGCGGCCTCGTACCTACGACCGAATCACAGCCGTGCCGATATTACAGTACAACACACTCCCTCTCGTGTGATATTGCTTAAATATGTCACAGGGCTGAACAAGGTTGATATTGTTAAAAGGGGGTTGTTTACATTCAAGATTATGTCTTCTTCCCCATGAATGGACAGAAGCGCTCTAATTTTGGAATCTTTCCAATTCTCCATTGCAGGAATAACAAGGTAGGTAAGTACCTACCTACAGTACCTTGTTATTCCTTCTACTCGTTCGTTGTTGAAATGGTCCTTGTTGTGATTTGGCTTGTAGGCATTTGTATTAAGTGACGGTTACGTCTTATACTAATGAACTGATCTTAACCAACAAGGTTCCCATCCATTGCGTAACCCCCCCGTTGATACTGCAGTCGAGCAGCATCTGACCTGCGTTATACCCAGGTAGGGTCGCGGACCCGCGTCTGATAACCTGTGTAGACTCATTTACACCAACGCCTGACACAGGTCATTCCCAGTCATACCCCAGTGTGAAAGGGGTATACGTCTTTGTGAATGTTGATATAGTATGTGTGTATACTGCATAGACATAAGAGTTGCATTTTAGAATAAAAGCGTGCTTCTGCATACTAAAGGCCAGCCAGGTCTGTCTGATCTGCAGGTAGACAGAGAAGTCGGTCTGCAGGCCCAAGTCCCGGATGGTGACGTCAGCTCCAGGCTCTCCCTTCAAACTGGCAAACTCCATGTAACAGTGGAAAATCCCTAGTAAATACACACACAATAGCATCCGAGTTAGAAAATAGCATATCAATTTAAGTTCAAAGTTTTTTTTTAAATTTCGACAAAAGCAGCATGGTCTCAAATAGCAAATGTCTTATCTCTGCCAACACATGGAAGACTTACCATATCCAATGACCAGAATAACCAAGACAATCATGACCCAGACCATGACACCAGCCAAGTACCGCAACAGGATGATGAATATCAGGCTGACGACCATGGCAATCACCAGACCACTAGAGAGGATTGATACATTAGACAAATACATACGCTTACTAAAACACAATCTAACGACAATGTGTGTTTGGGCAACTAAGTGTCTTATCTTCCCTATTGACTATAGAACTATTTAATTATGAGACCAACTACTTTATTACAAATATGGGGAAACGGGGCCTGTTTTACATATAAATTGTGGATTTGTCTTCTTCTAAGAATAGGGAAACTTACAGCAATATCCAATGCCATGATTGAGTGTAGTCCTCAAAGATTCTCATGGCCACCTGGCGAGCTTCAACCACCACATTTGACTTCCTGTAAGAAAAGGAAGTCCAATTCACATCAAGTTTGCTGTCAGATACAGTAGTAATGGTAATGCTGTTGTATGTTAAACAAGGCTCATCTTGAACGCACATTTCTGAAATTCTGCATGCTAATTTTAAGAGCTTGGTTAATATTGAACACTTGTTACTTTGCAGAAGCGCTGCATTGTCAAACAGTAAAAATAACTCACTTTGATGCTTCTAGCAGATCTGTGGCATTGACTTTGTCGCCCTCTCCATCATCGAAAGTGGTCTCGTTGCCCACCACCACCACGCCACCTTTCTTTGTTCCCAGGGCTGGGAGGCAGCGACGCGTGACTGGGGAGAGAGTAGACTAAACAGTTTATTTGGTTCTATCTGAGTAACTTAAACATCAGACTTATATTCACAGCAGCTTGTGTGTGATATGAGAGAAAGGACATGAAACAAGCATCTCACTCACAGGCTTTGCTGGGCATGAGCATGGAAGGACACAAGCCGTCCCTCAGGATCTCAGGAGCACTCTGAAACACACAACATATCCTTCACTCTACTTTTATAACTGTGCATTTCACAGCATCAATTTGCACATTTACAGAATGCGAATCATCTGCTGGTCCGGGTGTTTACCATTTTGGAAAAGTCCACTCCTTCTTTACAATATTGTTTGAAGTAGTCTCGATCGTCTTTGTTGAAGGATAACATGGCCTTCACCAATGTGAGGTGCTTGGTAGGACAGCTTTCCACGCATAACTGCACGCAAGCAACAACATAAAGATAATGACAATCAACATGCCATTTGATTAAATTCACCCGTATTAAAAAAACACTTTGTTGGAGAGGGGAAATAAATGCAAAGAGTATAAAACAGAAAGAAATTTGGGGTTTGTTAGATGGATTTCATCCCTGACCTGTGTGGTAGGGCACTGGAACTCCAGGAGCACCAGGGGACTGGCACACTTTAGGATGTTGAAGTAGAACAGCAGAGGCTTCTTCCTGTTGTATAGGAATGAGTAGGAACACTGTTATTGTGCATGCATCACAAATATCTACTGTATTGTTCATATCGGTGAGTCCTAGGGTGAGATGACTTACTCCAGAGGGGTTCCAGCTTGTCCACAGAACTGCCCCCTGCTGTCTGTGGGATAGATGACTTTCCTGGGGTCACCCTGGGACCAGGCTGCATGGAAGAGAAATGAAATCACTCTAACTGAGTGTAGCTTTTGCATTAAGTAACAACGAAATAACACTGGAGACGCAAAGGTTGGGATCTATTCATATTGTATGCAAAGACAATGAAAAAGGCTCATTCTATGAATCCTAAGGCTCAGAACGTGGATACAGAGATACAGAGCATTATGTAATTAAGATATAAAAGCAATTAAGCTACAGAATAATACAAATAATGTACAATGAGATAAAGTACAGTACACATCAGGGATGATCGGTAAATATACACTAGAAACACAGTAGTAGCAGCAGAGTAGTCTTACCTAGGATACCCACAGCAAAGTAGCCCAACAGAGCTAAGATGAAGAGAATACAGCAGAGGACATCTGTGCAACCCCTGGAGAGGAGAGGAGAGGAGAGGAGAGAGACAGCACTTTGTTATTAGTGTCCTAGAGTGAAGAGCGGACTAATTGAAACGTAACACATTCTTACCTGTTGTGAATGGGTCCTTTGAAGGTAGGGTCAAACTTCCTGGACTCCCCTAGGGACAACAAGAGATTTCAAGACTTTTCAACCTTTATCTCACTTGCTTGTGCCTCTAAAATAAAATGCATGTCATTATAACAGTAGTTCACCAAAACCTAATGGACTCACTTTGGTGACTAGCAATATTTTAGTTGAACAACTCAAGTGTCATCTAAGCAAATTAAGCATATACATTATTTTGAATGGTAAAAATTATTAGCAGGTCATTTTTTTCAGTTGGCAGATAAGGCAAAAGTTAATTTTAGACACTGTGCACCTTTAAATTCAGATGTATAATGTTGTGTATAAGGTATCAATACCCTGAATTTGTGTCTGTGTGTGTGCATGCACAGAGACTAATGTATGTGTGGGAGAAATAGCAGTATATGTTGTGTACAATCTATGATTCAGTGTTGACAAAGCCAGGACATTTTCCACAACAAAAGGATTCTTCTGCCAGACTGACATGCCTAGCAACCCACAAAATGGCTCCCCAGTGACAGAGAGCTCTCGTGGGCATCCCTCGCCATGGAAACACCTCAGACACAGGAGAGCAGGGGCGTCAGCCAAGCCTGCTCAGCTTGCTCTCTAACAGGGTGACATCATTATGTGCCAACACGATGAGGGAACATCTTCAGAGAGCATATGCAGTAATGTGCATATCAGACATAAACTACACCATAAAACACTTTGAGTACACTAAACTAATCATACTGTATTACAGCGTGTAGTCTATCAATAATCAGCAAATCAACTTGGTGAAAATGAAGAATTGAGAGATTACGCAAATGATCAATCAAACTGCTAGGCTAGATCGACATCCTCTTATGAGATAACCAGATACCAGGCACTGTGCAGACACTTTGTGTGCTGCAACCCGCATGACAACTCACTTGTTGACGCAGCAATAACTATCCGCTTAATGCATGGTGGCAGCAGAGTGAGACTTTGAGCCAAGCTACTACCTTCCTAGTCTGCTACTCCACACACACACACACACACACACACACACACACACACACACACACACACACTTCTTCCTACCCATCGCACCGTCCGGTCAGAGTATTACAGTACCATGTCTTCCGTTTTTCGCCATTCCACCGCAATTTCTTCCTCAGTTTCTTTCATGGACAGCTGCGTAGAGGAGCTGTTTCTTTACGCCTCCCTATGTTTTGTCTCAAAAGAAACCACATGCTCTTCGCTTCCTTCTTCCTCAAAACAAGATCTAGTCTGTATCAGCCCTATCTTCCTCTTCCTTGTCTCCCCCTGCTTGTACTCATTTCGTCCTCTCTCGCGGCTGGGGTCTTGTCAGGGGAATTGTGGCACACACAGAGAAGTACTGATGTGGGAATTAAAAGAAGAGTGGCGCCACAACAACAACGATCTGTTAGTCCCCTAGACTTTTGAGCAAGCTGCCCTTGAGACCTCTATTTCCAAATGACTGTATTGACATAGACGGGACTCAAATGTGGAGTGTGGGTGAGTTGTGTGTTGTTGCCAGCCGTGGAGAAAATGTGACTCTGCCATCCAAACATGGACTGAGACCAAAACAGTCTTTTACTCTGGCATAATAATCATAGGCTTAATGTGTATCAACGTGATGATCATGATTATCTGTGTTCAGTGCTTCAGTTGTACCAACAGAGTCTATAGACTCAGTTACTAGCTGCATATAGTGCCAGATGGAAGGGTAACACTGTGATGTACGGTCAAAACAGAAAAAGCTGTTTCTACTTTTACTATATAGCACCATTTACCATTTATTTACCATCACTTGACAATACATAGGCTGCTGTATGTACTGTACTGTAACTGTATATCATCATGGCACAAATATGCCTATAAACAACACACAGGAAGAGAATCATTTACATGCTGCTGTACAGTTTGCTCTTTGTATGAAGAGACTATTGGACGTCTCACAAAGTTTTCTCAACTTCCTGTTTCTACTCTCAGACGTATTCTTCAGCTCGTCACTTCGACCAAACACCCCGTTCTAGCACTTTCAACTCAATCACCATCAAATCAGCCAATTTACACATAACACACCAAGGATCAAAAGCAACAGACAAAGACATCTTGAAAAGGTTTTAAGCAGACGTACAAGGTTCATCTCTCAAAGTATGTGAGATAAGACCAGCCCACATTCTCTGGCAGCACATGACTTGCGTCAGGCCTGCCCACCTCCACTGCCATGTGATGGGACTGACAGCATGCCATGCTACGTAAGACAATACTAGCTATTATTGAACTACACCAGAACTTACCATTCCAGAAACAGTGTCATATCCTAGTCCTACTCCCCTCACCTTTATGCTGATGTAGTATAGATCTGTTGCCTAGATACAGCTGCTCCTCAGAGCACTGGGATGTTCAGGCAATTTTCTACCTGTGAGAGCAGCAGCATTAGACTAAATACTTTGTCACTCTGTAACACTAACGCCTCCTTTTCTGTCATTCTATTACAATCTCTATTCCCTTACAACAGAGGAAGACCTGAGGGGGATGAAAAGCTGTGTGCTATGAGAAATGAAACATGAAATTACATGTTACGTGCTGGTGAGAACTGGGAGGGACTACTGTGTATTACTGTGTATTAGTACTAACTACCACTACTACCATGATTATGCAATCTGCCGTTGTGAACAATTCTGAAAGCTTTAGCTCTGTTTGCTGTATGAGAACAGCAGCTCTTTTCCCCTTTTGTGCTGTAAAGAAAAATCAGCAGATTTCCTGTGAAACATGACCTTGGCTTGTGGCCTGGAGTAGCTGCCAATAATATCGAAAATGGTCTTATTAGTTTACAGTAATATATTAATGTCACTATGTTACTGTGCTAATGATTTATTGATGTTAATCTGCTACATGTAACAACAATAAGAGATTTAAAATATGATGATCAGGTCTTTCCACAATCTTGGGGTGTTGATAGAGAACATACGGTCAGTTTTGGTCTTGAGTCTAGAGGAACTGTCTAAATGGCCCTGCTACAGGATCTCAGCCTGCACTCAGGTTCAAAGGTTAAAGATCTAGATACAGACCAAACCTTATTGAGCTTTAAAATCTTGAAATCAATTCTAAAACTGCAACAAGAGTAAACATGCTGAAATTAGGGTCATATGATCTCCTCGTTCTATTGACAATAGGAATTGTTTTTTAGTCAGGACCAGTGACTGCCACTTGTTGTTAGGTTTGAATGTGTGTGTGTGTGTGTGTGTGTGTGTGTTGTTGAGGGAAGTGATGTCATGACTGATGTGATCCACTAATGGGCCCAAAGGGCTTATCAGATGGCCCCTTCTCTGGCTACCTTAATGGATTAGTAACCATTGTGGTTTTGGGTGTGCAGGTTTGTGCATGTGTGCTGTACAATGTACATAGAAGACATTAGGGACAGATTTGTTCTCTTCCTCACTCTGTTTTTTCTCCCCATATTTAGAGATTGTATAATGTATGCTTAATATATATGACATGGATAGAGTCACATAAACTATTACTATCTAAAGCTGTCAATGCTCACCTTTGACAATGGAAATACATTTAAGTCTCTATTCTGAAGAGCTAAATAGCTCAAATCACAATCACCATGGATCACACAGGCAATTTGTCTGATTTTGCCAAGCCAACAGTTCAGCATAACAAGGGATCATTGTGAAACACTTGGGTGGACTAGTGTGGTTGTATTACGTGTTGGTGGGTGGGTGGGTGAACGTGTGTGCAGTGGTTGTGATAACACATCTGAGTGTATGTCAGTCTTTGACTAGAGGCTTCTTGATTCTGTCTGTTGATTGAGTGGAGCGGGCAAGGCTAGACACAGTCCAGGCAGTGCAAGCTGCAGCCTGCCTGACTCTGCACACTCACAGCACACTGGCCTAGTCAGAGGGGAAATATTGCTGCAGTTGGCAGCCATAAACTATTCTCGGGTCATTGCATGATAATAAACCTGCAGTTTGGGGAAGAGCTGCTCATGATCCATTCATATCATACAGCACTGCAGTGCTTAACTAGCCATGTATGTAGGATTGTCACCAAGTTGTTTAAGAACAAAAGCTTAGGAAGAGCAACTGGAGAAGCATCTCCATGGACTAGCTTGTTTGTATGCTAGAGCAACCTTCAACTCTGGTTTAAAAGGGGGTTTATGACCTCTTAGTCTGCGTGGGGGGGAGGGTGTCACGGAAGAAGAGCTGTTTATATGGTAACAGGAAAGCAACAGGACACACACACACTCCAAAGATCATATGGAGAGGATGTGCAGTTAACTCAGATACTGTGGGTGTGGGCTGGCTTAGACCTACATTGTGAAAGACGAAATAACTCTAGTGGAGCTGTGGCTTTGTTAGTGTTGTCCTCCCGTTGAAATGCCAACGTGAGACTGTGGTTTTCTGCTCAGCGGTCTATGGTCACATGTAATATCACGGACATGGGGTATTAAGGCAAGAACAACATGGGAAGAAAAGCTCATGACTCATCAGTCCATATGAGCAACAGCCCAGCCCAGACACAGGACTACACCAAGCTTCCATGGAAAAGCAATGTGTGACAAACTGAGATCTCCAATTAGTCACTGTTGGGATCTGTAGACAAAAAAACTCATTTCTGAGTGTGAGTGCATGTATTTGTGTTTATGTGTATGTGTCTCTGTATGTGAGTGCATGTGTGTGTATGAAATTACCATATTGTCAACCTACAAAACAGTTGATTAGTGCCTAGTAGGAAACACAATAGTAAACCTAGCATAGCATATGTATGTATATCTGATCACATTCCTAGTCTGTAGTCTATTATTTTATGTTCTCTTTAGTACCCTCTTACTTAGCCTGAACATATGACTTTAGGCAGGCCTCAGGTATTTCAATGGATGGCAGTTAAGGCTATAGCAGTATCTATCCGCCTTTGTAGTCGTAGATTGTCCAATATAATTAATAACTATAGGCTGAACTGTCTTGGTGGTTGATGCTTCATTTGAGGCAACGCATCTGGAACAGGGAGCTGCTAAATGACAATACCCATCCCTGTGTAGCATCCACGTCGCCTTCATTTCCAAAGAAAAACAAAAGGATTACAGATTACAGATTCGACTACTTTGAAAAACAAAACAAAAAGAGGATGAGGATGCCGCCGCTACCAGATCTGTGTAAGACTGACTGAGGAAGACCCGTGAGGTCCACGCCCATCCATCCATTGCAGTCATTGTTTCCATCTCTTCGCTCGTTTTGAGGAAAATGAGAGACTGAGAAGAAAGCAAACGGGGCGAAATGTTTTCTTACCGTATTTGGGGTCCGGGTTTTTCTCGTCCAGTTCCATTGTCACACACTTGTCGCTGCTGGTCAGATCTGGGACAGGACAGTCGAGTTACCATGGAAATGTCGAGGGGGAAACGCATTGACAACAGTGGACTGTCTGCTAATAGCGGCAGGCTGTCCCAAAGGCGCATTCCATTCTGCCGGAGAGGAGAGGGAGCCAATGAGAACAGGGGAAATGAGTGACGCTGCGGAGGGGGCGGGGCTAATACAAAACTTCTGTTGCCGCTACTTCGATGGAATGTGCAGTACTATGGAAAGCCGTTTTAACATTTAATCAAAACAATTGATATCAAGGTTTTTTTAATTTTGATATCAAGTTTCCCAATTTTGATATCAAGTTTCCCAATTTTGATATCAAGTTTCCGAATTTTGATATCAAAATTGGGAAACTTGATCAATCCTGCTTTATCAATTGTTTTGATTAAATGTTAAAACGGCTTTCCATAGTGCACGAACTAATAACGTCCTGCTAATGAATAGAAATAAAATCAAAACATTTAGGAAGAACGACTTTTTCCTTT
>CABFOS010140479.1:10036-21505 GCA_900660315.1 Diretmoides pauciradiatus
ACACACACACACACGTACACACACACACACACACACACACTATGAGTCTTCAGACACACACACGTACACACACGTACACACACACACACACACACACACACTATGAGCCTTCAGACACACACACACACACACACACACACACACACACACACACACACACACACACACACACACACACACACACACACACACACACACACACATACACACATACACACACACACACACACAGACACAGACCAGCATTTACTCAGTCATCTGATTTCTCTCAACTGTCCTCCCCTCCAGGTGGGTTTCATCGACTATATCGTCCACCCTCTGTGGGAGACTTGGGCCGACCTGGTCCACCCTGACGCCCAGGACATTCTGGACACATTGGAGGACAACAGGAACTGGTACCAGAGCATGATCCCCCAGAGCCCCTCTCCTCCCTTCTACGACCAGGGCACAGACGGACATGGCGGAGGCACCGGGGGGCAGGGAGGCGGGGAGAAATTTCAGTTTGAGCTGACCTTGGAGGAGGAGGATTCGGACGGAATAGAGAAAGACGGAGAAGAGGAAGAGGAGGAGGAGGAGGAAGAGGAGGATAGTTTAGGAGAGTCTTCTCGGTCTCCTCCCCTGGACTACTCGGACGGTCAGGAGCACGACGAGGGCGCCATGATGGCGATAGAGATCGTCACACACGAGGCGTCGCCCACAGACACATAGGGCTTCCATTATTAAGCTCACATGGCGGTTTGAAAGTTTTAATTGAAGAGGGGAGATCCTCTCGCAGCTGTGCTTTTTAATGAGCCCGCAAAAGAAGGGGCTAGGTTTTAGCCCGCATTGGGGCGTCTTGCACTTGGGTGTTTGGAGCCAGACACGGAGGGACAGTTTCAGTGAAGCGGCTACAGAGTTCTCAGGAAATAAATGCTGCGAACAATTTAGACCTGATGGACAGGCGACTGAGGGTGGAACTTGAAGGATTTCGGCCAGTTTGGGAGATGGTTGCTTTTATTTTCTGGACTGGCATTAAATGGACATTGACACTACTGAGAGAAGTTTTGTACCTTAAGACTTTTTTACGGACACGATATGTTCTAGAAGTAGCATAAAGTAAGACCTACTGATGGAGACACGTTTGTATAGCAAGAGAAAGTGTTTACTTTTTTCCTGTACCATTTGTCAAAGGACTTTTGTGTGCCTTTTTTACTATTGTCTTTATAATAGTTTTTTTTATTTATTGAACACTCTAGTATGTCTGTGAAATGTTTTTTTTTTCTTACCTGAAATAGCAAAACCTTTTTTGTATCTCAGAAAAAAAGAACAGTCTTCCATGTATTGGGCAATAGAGAAATCCAAACAAACTTCGACAAACAATTCTTGGACAAACTCATCTAAATAGGGAAACATGGACATCCATATTATATGCACATTTTTGTCACATTTATGTTTCATCCGAGCACAAAATATATCTTTATACATGGGATTGAAATGCATTTATTCATCATTCACATTTCATGTTCACTGTAAACATTGTTGCTTTCTGTATCACATGTCACAGTAAACGAATGTCAGACAGTCACTCTGAAATACACCATCTTTTTTATCTTCCTTTTCATGCATTTCCTCTCCTCTCTTTGAATGGCCTGCAGACCATTAGGACTAACTGCCCTTTCACACCAAGCAACGGTTGTATCTAATCAACTACATATGTTTGCTAAATTGTCACAGGAGTGTGAACTGTAAAGTAATTGGTGCATCTGATTCACTTTTGGTTCGATTTCTTAGGCATTTTTTGCACCGCATTTTCTATGTGTTGGTGTGAATTGGGTTTTAGTCTAGATCAAATCGTCCCAACCTTCAACACACCACCAGAAATGACGTCAGCACAATGAGCAGAAATAGAAGCAGTTAGCTAGATAAAACTAAATAAAAATAAAAAATCTGATAATTGTATCTGTGAGAAAGAAACGTATAACAGCAGCGAATATTTTAGCCCACAGGAATGCTGCAGTCTTAATATTCCTGTTATTTGGATGGATCCCTTCTGATGTAACGCCCCTGCTCTTGTACAATCAGGCCCAAGACCAGATGATTAAAAGGTGCTATCACAGCTGCCTGTCTGAAAGGCATACTCAGACATTCATCAGCACCATTATTCACACCGTTTCCAAACCCCCCGGGCCCCGGGGACACAACCCCAAAACAATCAGGCCAGCTATTTCTCGCTCACAATAAAAAAGTGCTGCTTCTGCTCATTGACGTCAATTGAATCTTTTTTTGCCCCTCCCCCTGAACTGTATCACATTTCCAGGACAGGCGGGTTATTAGGATTTGGCACTGATGGAATTGCTAGCTTCAGCATGTCAGACTGTCCTTAGGGGAAAAGAGAGAGAGAGAGAGAGAGAGAGAACTAACCAGGTGCTCTAGTGTTAAAACCAACTAAAATGCCTCTATATTTTAAATTATGGGTTTGGGATTCAAAATGGTTTGCAGACCGTAACATTTTAACACTGCTCCTTGGGGCCTCCATAGCTGGTTTTCATGGATGGGCTCGTTGCATCTATAAATCACCGTCTCACTCATATTCATAGTGGTTTACTGATATACTCAAAGGTACTTCAACTTCTTTCTTGTCCATCCTCACTCCAGCATGCTTAAGTGGCAATCGTTTGCGTGCAGTATGCATGGAAGGTTTTGTGTGTGTGTGTGTGTGTGTGTGTTTGTGTGTGTGTGTGTTTGAATGTGACGTTTGTCATCAGGCCTTACCCCATCACACAACCCGTTTGTCTCAACTGTTTGTTGCTAGGAGCTCAAGTTGGTCCTTTTTGCTGTTTATAACAGTGTGTATTTATTCTATTCTTTAAGCTTGTAAATAAGAAATACTGGTTCAGTGTAAAATCTATTTTAATTTATATGCACTTGCATTACCTGGAAGTGGTGGTGTCTAATGTGTAGAAGACTCTGGATCTGAGTCTTTTTATATTCTGTATTATATATTGTTTATATATATATTTATATATATAAATATATATATAAATATATCTAAGTATATATTCGCACAATATTTTGAGTGCCCAGCAGAGCAGCAGCTAAAGAGACATATTGTTGCTGTCACATGAGAACCTTGTAACTCCAAAATAACTTTTGTCTATTTTTGTTTTGAGGTTTTTTTTTAACAAAAAAAGTTGATATGGTCTTTTACACTTAGGTCAGTAAAAAAAAAATCCTGCCAAGGTTTATAGGCTCTAACATTTAAAGCAAATGTTTCTCTCATTCGAGGATCACTCTGAAATATTTTGACTGATGTTTTTGGTATTGTTGGAAATGAAAAGCTTGTTTAGGTTAATTTGAACAAACTTATAAATAAGATACATTTTAAATAATGGACAGAATTTTGTAGAGGTGTACATTTTTTTCTCAGTTGTTTTTTCCTATTCTTGGTCAGACAAAGTTTTTGAAGGTACATGGTTTTCTTCTGACGTCAGCTCTTAGGTAACCCAGAGGCCACATAGAGGACATGTTAATAAACTGCATAGGCTTGGATATAGGATACATACTGTACAAGCTAGCTAAGGAGAACAGAAGATTAGTCAATACTTGGTATCAAAATACACAAATAGCTTTTCTCTCAGCGGCTTGTCGCAACCTAGGCTTGTCCATCCAGCATTTTGAATGCAGATTGCTGATATACGAGGTCCAGATACAGGTTCAACTGACAAACACAAAGCAATTGTCTCCTTTTACACCTTACGCACTTCATGTAAAAGTAGAAAACACGGGGAAGCTATTGGCAGCATGCTACAATACGCCCTGCACTGACGTGAATCGTTCTGAATTAACAACAAAACGTGATCTTATGTAACTGATTGTGCTAATGTGTGAACTCTTTCTGACCAAACTTGTTAGCAGTTTTGAAATTCAAATTTGTCAGTATTAACATTGTTAATCTATGTTCAAGCTTTTTTTGGTCCCAGTTGTGTCCAAATGGTTAGCCAGATTTAGCACTATCTGCATGAGAGATGGGGTTTTTTATGTCAATAATATGTTCCAGTCCGCCAGTTGTTGCAGGCGGGTTATTAAATGTTTCACACAATGTATGGTATTATATTGTATATTGTGTTCAAAATGAAATCTGAAATACTTTTTCTATGAAGTGATTAAAAGCAAAGCATGAATATATTCTGTCTGTGCGGCCTTTTTCCCCCTCGTAGCCTAGTTTTTTTTTTCAAAGTGGGTCACCATCCTTTTTCTGGTGGGTCCCCACAGGTTCATCATGTTTCACAACACGGGGTCGCAATTCAAAACTATATTTACCAAACACCTGGGTGCTGCACCAAAAGAAAGCCCTTGGTGTGTAAAACAGAAGCAAAAACATGCACGTATCTGAACTCAAAACCCTGTTGCAACAGAGTCCGCAGAAACTCTCAAGTTAAAACACGTACATGTTAACAAACCAATTGGCATCAGAAGTGTATATTCCTTACTGCTTTCAGACTCTATTAGCAGTTGCATAGCATCAGACTGCTGTAAGAGTAAAAGTATGACGTACTCAAATCTTTACAAACTCAAATTTACTCAATTCTGGATTGAAACATACATTTGATTTCCCAGAGGTAGTTGAGTGGATCAGTCTGGGATCGAAAAAAACCCTACTAAGGAATAGTGGACACTCACCATCCTGAGGAATGTTAATTAGCATAGCAAGAGTGAATGAATATATTTGTACCAACTTACCCTTTGTTCCCTTTGATGTCACTGCTGTTGCTGCATCACTACAGTGGCTTTGCTCTAATGTGCTGAGACAGGAACACGGTGTGACAGATGCAGCATCGCTGCCCACACGCAACCTGACAGGACCGTCCTGATGTGGCATAAGGAGCTCGCACCCACCCACACACATACAAACACACACACACACATATGCAGTGCTCATTCCCACTCTCTTTCACGTGTACACACACAAACACGCTGCAGAGACCTTGCAAGGCCTTCTCCAAACACACAGGTGATCGTGTCATCTCTTGAGTTTTAGTTTGAACTTCATGATCACAAAACGTGTCCTTCTGTTAGACTCAAACTTTGTTTTTTGTGTCAAAGAAAAAGTGAAGAAGTTATGGTTATGAATTGAACGCAACACAGCAAGAGGGCCGAGTTGCAGTTATTAGTCAGGCAACCCTTTTTCACATATACAATAGAAAGACGTGTTTCAGTCCATATACCGTCAGGGCAAACCAAACACTTTAATTCAAATACAAATACGATACAATCTAACCCACAGAACAACACAAACACTATGCGAACACTGCTTGAGACAACTACAAAGTAATGACATTTTATGTTCCAAGGCCACCATATCAAGGCCTCAGCACCCAAAAATAAGAATGGAGTTCATTTCCCCATCGAGACCTGGAAATTTAGTGGCTTATTTCAAGATGTGAAAGCTTTCATGTTGATGAAGATGTTTAACCCACTTAGTTTTCCTAATGAATGCTAGAGTGTGTTGTATGGCCAAAGCTTGTGGGGTGGGATGGGGTGGTCCATATGATGAAAAACTTGGTAGTGTCTTGCCGTGGGATAGTCCTCATTCTGGTCCTCATTTTGAACTCCTGTGCAGTTGCGGTACCCAACGGCTCAACATCGATAGTGGCTGAAAAGGATGCAGTGACGTTCAGCTGTTTGATTTCATTTAACACATGTGGGGCCTTCAATATAGCCAGGGAAACGGGTCAAAATGGCTTGATGATGTAATATTGGTAAACAAGGTCTGTTTACTGTCATTTAAATGTTCAGACTGAATGGATTTTCTGGCATTTTGGGAAACAAATATAATTTATCCATGTTTTGGACATTCCATTGAATAGGAAATTGTACATAATGTAATACTAGTATTACTATAGTATACATTCCCAATCATTTCCCAAACAGCACAATACTTAGTTAGGACACTAGCCTTGTATTGCCATTTCACTGTGTAATTTTAAACTCTGGCTAGAGAGGAACAAACTTGGTCTGAAAAATATGAGATGCGGTTAAGAGCCCTGGGTCATTTCCACCTGTAATCCCTAATATCCAATCTCATATTGACCCATAATAAGAGCTCTTGATGGGCTCAGTGTGTCTGCCCTTGCATCCACTCTGACCTTGCTGTAAAGGAGAACTCTCATCCTTTCTTCTTCATATCCTCCTGCTTCTCATCTCCCCCATAAAAAAGCAAGAGATTTGATTTGATGAAACCACTTGTGTACCCATGACAAGAGAAAGAGACCAAAAAAAAGAAACTGGCATATGGGTCTAGAAGTCTTCCCTTACTCTTTCACAAAGGCAGGGAAGTTTACCGGGACGACAGAGTTATCTAATAAGACTAAGAATAGAGTCAAGCCGTTCCCACCAGTCGAGGTAAACGACACTGCTGAACTTCTCCCCTGTGAGATGTATGGGACAAGATAAAAGATATTTCCGGCCAAGAAAAGGAAACGGTTGGGAGAGAAAAGGAGATTGGCTTGAGGCTGAGAACTCCCCATTGTATCCTCTCCGTGGGAATGAATGAATGAGAGTGGGGGCGTGCGTGGGTGCTTCTGTGCAGACATATGCAAGTGTGGTGCCATTATACAGTTAATTGCATTCTGATTCATTTGATCTCATAGGCTCAACCAAGGTTATGCAGCCAGCACGGCATTGACGACTTCACAATGGCAAAATAAAACCTGAAAGAGAATGACGTACACACTGACTGCGTTTTCACCGTCTTATTTGAAACTGGATCATGTTCAAACCGGTTGATAATGAAATTTGTGCAGTCATTATTCTTTAAGCTCCAGTAAAACTGAAGACACGGACATATAGTAATAGTTTCATAAGAGGAGAAGGGGGGGGGAGTGACTGATGTAACTAAAGTCTCATTGGGAAGTTGGGTAATTAAATCTAAAGTTACATGGCCCACACGTTGTTACTGCACAACACAAATGTGGATTTCTAGGAATCTTTACTCTTTAACTAGAACTGGGCTGTGCAGCTTCAATATATAGGAAATACAGTACAACTTTAACCCCAAACCTGAAATTTGTTGCAACCAGTAACACATGTAATGATGACAACTCAACCTTGGTGGATGATATATAAATGACGTTATATGGGGGTATGTGCGTCAACTGCAGTTTAAATGTTTCCCAGATGTAGCTGAGCGTTAGTGTTTTGCAGCTGTCTTTCTGCCCATCTGTACAGGGATAGCTTGTGATGATTATAAAAACCTGGCAATGAACCCAGCATGTGTGTGATGTGAGAGGGAGAATGTGTGTGAGAGATGTGAGTGACGTGGGTAAGTAATTTTGAACATGTGTATGAGTTTAAAGCTCCTGAAAAGCTGACATCTTGGACAGACTACGTTTTCATCAGGCACATTTCATATGTCCGTCTTCTGATGTCAGTCCTGAGAGGTCCACGTTACAGACTCACGTGTGAAACCGAACTCACACTTCCCACGATGAGTGCAGCCTTTGTACAGTATGCCCAAGATGGCTTATCATGCCAAGAGCGTATTCATAAAGGCCTTGATCTTTTCATTGTTGGCTAAACATAATGGGTTACATACTTCAGGTTAAACAACACTTTTTCATTGCAAATGAATCCGATATGGCCCCTGTTTTTGCGTCATTGTGGTTGTACAGCTGTCTGTAGTTGCACTGGGCCAGCGGGGTCAAATACTGCTCCTGCTGCTGCTCTTATGGGCTGCACTGTAAAAGATTACAAGCTTGGCAAATGATTTTAGCTTGCATTAAGGCCTATTAAGCTCATTTCTAATCCTTTTAACTAAAATAACTTGAATTATCTTACTGCATTGGCTGATAATTTTGTAAAACAAAGTTAGTTAGCTTCTTTCATGATGATAGTGCAACCTGGTGCAGTGCAGTTACTACGATCCTACATCAGGTTTCTTGTTTTTGTTTCATGAGGCAAATCATATTGTCATGGAAGAAGCAAAACCATCATGTTGTGAAAAAACTGAAGAAGCCGGAGAAGGTCTGTGTACAAGAAAACAAATATGTTACACTTGTGATTTTTTAGCTGTACAGCGGCTTGTGGGTGGAGGGCAACATGATGCTCCCCTCTGATCCTCGAGGGTACATTAACCTTGTAAATGAAGCCAGTAAGGCCGTCTCTTCATGGAAAGATGTCGCTATTTATACCCCCTGAGTCAATCAGAGGAGAGATGGTGACTGAAGGTGCAGAGAAACACCCCTCAGGGCCTGTTTGTAGAGCTTTAGCTGGTCTCCTCTATGCTTCCTAAAGTGATGAGAGACCAGGTGATGAGAGACAGCTGGCAAGACCATAGCGTCACTTCGAGATTTGAGACGCAGTTGTGGTTGTCCCCGTCTAGGTCGCAACCAGAGGACTGGGAACCCAACCAGAGGAACCTAAGACCATGGACAGATTATCCTGACCGCGGGCTCTGGACACAAACTCGCCACGGACCCCTACCTACACATACAAATAGTACACATGTGCCCTCGCCAAGCACACAAAGTTTGGTTGCGCAATAGCACAGGGCAATTTCCTCAAATATAAACTGATAGTCAAATAAAAAACGAGCCTCTAATAAATGCCGGGGACATGGTCGACACGAACAAATAAAAGCCTCAAATACAGGCCGGGGGAAACCAAGGATGGATAAACTGCTAACTGCTGTATGAATCTTACAATAATGTCGTTCAGGTGTCTGAATGTATCTGGGATGAAACATCAGTACTGATGTTGTGTGTGCTGTCCACAGCAGGCTGTGTGTCAGATTCTTTCCTTTGATTGTATTAAACCTACCTGCAGCATCACACAGCAGCAGAAACCATAAGTGCGTCTTTAAATTGAAACTGATGTGCGCATTTACGCATGTGACACAGCAGTGGTAGCTTCATTAACACACCGGCCGGGGGATAACGTCAGTAAATTAGAGTAAAATGCAGACTTTGCTTATCCCGTACCTTGTATCTTCAATGTGCCGCACAAAACACAGACGTGGGGGGGGATTTCTAAATCACAGGAGGTCCCCAGGTAACACTAGTCCCGTGCGAATAGGGCTTTAGCTGGAGTCCTTGCCCAGACCCCGGGAAGCAGCGGAGGGGAAGAGCCCCCATTGGCTCCAGGGCCCTGGGCACGTGCTCACTTTGCCCATGCGGTTATCCGTCTATGCCTAAGACCCCTGTTAAATGTGACTCGATGACACAGGGGTCAGCAGGCAGCAGCACTGTGAAGGGGTTGTGGAGTTCAGGGCTCAGGGTTCCATAACTACCACCTTGCTCATGAGAGAGACCCACAAGTCCATTCAGGGCTTGGGACTGTACCCCATTGTGGAGAACAACACCACACAGTTTCTGGGCATGAGACCAGACTCCACAACTACACCCCATAGATATGAAATATGTAACTGGGTGGAGAGATGGTCTCAATTTGATAGAAAATGGAAGGGCACAATGTAACTATTGTTCTCTGAATGAAAAATATTGCTGAAGGCTGCTCAGACACGCTCCAATCAATGTGGTTGATGATTCCAGCCCATCCCTTATATGGAGTGTGCACGGGCCAGTGCTCAGCTGGTGTCTTAAAGAATTATCTTTGTCCTCCAGCCGGGCGAGGTCAGATCCTTATGGAATATGTAACCAGGTGGAAAGAGAACCTCTTCTCTGAGAACAATGATTGCTTTGTAACTTATCTAGTCATGCAATCAGTTTGTTGTAAATTTAGATGATTTCACTTGTTTCAACATGATTCAACTTTTTTTTCTTCAATATACAGTAACAGACACCATCTGGAAACAAGGGGAGTAATGTGTAGAAATTCTTGACACACATTTACAGTAACTGCATTGAAACAAGCAAAATGATCTCATCCCATTAGCAGTAAAATAATCTCACCACATTCTCTTATCACTTTCAGCATACAATGACTTTGTAGGAATGCCTGTTTCTCTTTTTCGTTATATCCTCCTTTGACGCCAGCACCCGCTTCCACAGAACCATGAGCTAAATGATCAGTAATGACTGCCTCTCTCTCTCTCTTTCTGCCACATTTCTTGAGGCAGGAACTTTGATTTGTTCTGACAGGTTGAACTGAGCATGTACAATGCCTGGTCTGGCCTCACTGTATTCCCTCTATCTTACCCACTCTCCCCTGTGTGCAATAGACCACGCAGAGAGGAAAGGAGAGGAGATTTAAAGTGATAATCAATAAAATCCTTTATTTTTATATTTTTTGTGATATCCTTGCTGATAAGCTGCTGATCATTCCCCCAACAGTGTAAGTGATCACTGTTGGATCCTGGACTGACAGCAGCTCCCACACCCCCAAACAAACATGCATGGGCTGTTTTACTGAGACTAGTGAAGCAACTGAAACTAATAGAACAGCAGAATCTCGTGTCTACAGAGAAAGTAAAATCTACACATACTGTATCAAATATGTTTTATAAAAAAGATAAGTGTTACTGTTCCATTATTTCTGCATATATATTACAGTAGCTGCAAGCAGATACTCAACTGATGATGTTTTATGGACAAAGATAGTGACCACTACAGTATTGTTAGCACTATAGTCCCATGTTAGTACTTAACAATAAATATAACAAGCTGCAATTCAATGTAGGCACTCACAATGTAGACTGTGGTAATAAACAATAGTGAGTCCAGTCCAAAAGAACAAGCATCTGCATCTCTCCTCAGTCCCTTCCCATCTTCAACTGCTTTTCATCTTAATAAGGCGATGTTGATGTTCACTCTACATTTGGCTCAGAGACGCTTCAATGTTTCCCAGACAATGTTAACATTTGGATGGCCCACCCAGGTAAACTGACAGACTGCCATATAACCTTTTATGTTGGATTCATTTTGGATGGCGAGATGCATGAAGTTGCCGATTCTTGCTCATGTAGTTTTCAAACAATCAAGATTTAATGCTGCGAAGCGACAATAATTATGTGACCATAATTCGTTGCACCTGTGATGCACATCTGTGCTCTGAGACCTGGGGAGTCTGTGCCAAGTTTGAAACAATAATTGTATGGAAGTATAATAGTGAGCTAATGTTGCTATGCCATTAGCTTATACAGTACTAGACCTAGAGACTTGAGTGGCTGAAGAAATATTAGTGGGCTTGCTAAATGAAGCATCGATAACTACCCCCCAAGCCCACCCATATGGAGACAAATTAACGCTGCGTAGAAAAAACATTTGCATGCAAATTAACAAATCAAACACATTTTTCTGAATTGTAAATGAAAAAGTTATGTTCACAAATGCAATTTTATTTTTATACATTTGTGAACATAACTTTTTCATTTACAATTCAGAAAAATGGGTTTGATTTCTTCATTTGCGTGCACATTTTTGTTCTATGAGGACAATACTTGTGGTGTTAATTTGTCTCCATATATGCTGTGCATCTAAAAAAGAGAGTAGCTACCACAATAATTCAAGGCTAGGTGGTTAAGAAAACATATAC
>CABFOS010140482.1:9870-21695 GCA_900660315.1 Diretmoides pauciradiatus
AAAAGTTATGGACAGATTTGGATGAAACTTTCAGGAAATGTAATCACTTGTTCCTGGTCCCATTGCAGACATTTCCTTAAAGTTTCATCCAAATCTGTCCATAACTTTTTGCGCAATGTTGCAAACTAACAGACAGACAGACAGACAGAAAGACTCCGTCCAGCGAAAACATTACCTCTCGCCCTGCGCTGTCGCTGGGGCGGAGGTAACAAACCAAGAAATGGCTCGTGGCCGTATTTGGGCGGCTCGTGGACCCGCCCCGTGATTCGGATCCGTTCCCAAATTTAATTGGTTCTAAGTGGGGCCATGCTACACGCTTCACCTGAGTTTCATGAAAATCGGTCCAGCAGTTTTTGCATAATCCTGCTAACAAACCAAGAACCAAGAAACGGGTCGTGGACCCGCCCCGTGATTTGGATCGGCTCCAAAATGTAATGGGTTCTAAGTGGGGCACCTACACCCTTCACCTGAGTTTCGTGAAAATCGGTGCAGTAGTTTTTGCGTAATCCTGCACAGATACGAACAAACGCACGAACAAACGCCACCGAAAACATTACCTCTCGCCCTGCGCTTTCGCTGGGGCGGAGGTAATAAACCTCATGTGGTGATTCTGAAGCAACCTGCACCTTCCTCTTCCACCCACTTGTCATCCTAACAAATGTAATGACCAATTTAACCATTTTGGGATTTGTGGTCCATACATAGTCCATACTGTGCTTAAAACAAGCTTGAAGTATATCTCTAGTGATGGATAAAAACTGTAA
Source organism: Diretmoides pauciradiatus (assembly GCA_900660315.1). Classification (NCBI taxonomy): domain Eukaryota; kingdom Metazoa; phylum Chordata; class Actinopteri; order Trachichthyiformes; family Diretmidae; genus Diretmoides; species Diretmoides pauciradiatus. The sequence continues at coordinate 10,635 of CABFOS010140482.1, forward strand.
ATATGTAAATGTATAAACTTAAAGGTTAATGTGCTGTAAAATGAAAAGAAATAAAGCAAACGCATCAACAAACAACCAGCTATACTAAAGGGAAGACATGCACAACTGGGACACTGGGACAATAACCACAGCTCATTAATGCTTGAATAAAAGTTAATAAAACATTATTTCAGTTGCGTGCTTCTGCACAAAGGTCGTTACAAATGTCATACTATGTGCCGCAGCAAAGACATTTATTGACTACCAAATGACGTAGGCTGTTTATTATTTGCAAAAGATCATGATTATTGTTAATTTCACAACTTGCACTTGGTGGGCTGTAAACAATTATTCATTAATTTGAAGACAATTTCAAAACATTCAACATCTAGTGGCTTCTATCACTGGTTTTTATGGACAAATACAGATGTGTATCATCCATCAGCACTGCAAGAAAATAAATTATGTCTATGTTTGGGTTGCACGGTATACAAGTATATATGTACTAGAAAAGTGCCAGAATTTTATAATCGTACTATATAAGCATTTTGAAAAATTCGATACTTCCTGAAACTTCACTTTTGCAGTGAAATGATCGCCATCATAAAATACAGAGTATACCTTCGGTCTATAATTACTGTGATGGGAATAGACTATAGGCTCTTGAGGAGACGTCTCTTCAAAGCCATGTGATGGGCAGACGGCCGGTCAGACAGACAGACTTCGTGACATTGTCATTGCCACTCCCCTGTGATAATATGAAGAGGAACATCCAGATTTCAGAAGCAAAGTAGTGATGGTGATTGAGGGGCAGGAGGGCAGCTCGGTCTCCAGCAGAAACATGCCTTGGCGTGATTCAAAAATGTTTAATCTGAGCCAAGACGTTGTTTAGGAGCTGCTAAGGCACTTTGCCACGACCTTCGCACTTTGCCTCAAACCCTTGTAAAAGACCAGAACAATTTCCCCTGACATTTATTCTACAATTCTAGCAGACTGTTCTTTTTTTTCTGCAAGGCTGACAGAAAAATGACAGAAACAAGGTCCCCGAGTCCTGCAAATGTTGAATGCTGTGAAGAGGAGCCGCTTTAAAACTGCAATATAGATTATGTCATTCAAAATTACAACACAAACGTGAGTTAAATGACAACTTGCAGCATTGGTCTATCACAGTGCCGCCCAATTTGGGGCCCGCAGGCCAAGTTTGTTTTGTTCCACCATGGCATTTGACAAGCTGTGTATTCTCCTTTTATTTTTAAACTGCTGTAAAATCCTAACCGCAATGACTACAAAACGTACATTTTGTGCAGTTAAAAGGCACATAATCTGAGTTTTACGGCGTTTAGGAGGAATAACGGTTTTCTCTCTGAGCTGAGTGACTGAGTGATGAATTTACATCACTTGTCGGCTGTGGCACGTGGGTTTGCGACACTTTCTGTTAGAAAAGTGTCTTTCCTTTTAAAAAATATATAATTGCCTGATGAAGACCGGTTAGGTCGAAACGTTGTTTTAGTCATTAAAATACACCGGGAGCAGCAACTCAGTGTGCAGATTTCTCTTTTTCTCTTCTTTTAAATATGTACATGCTCCCAAAAAGAAACATATGGCTGTTTTATGTTTTATGGGGATTTTTTGACAATCAAGTCAGCAAATGAATTTACTGACAATTTATTATAATTTACATTATAATTACACACATTATAAATCACATTTATAATTTACTTTATTTATGAAATTACTGTTAAGCAGAGTAGTGTTTTTATTACTTTGAAATTTTGATTTAGAATGTTAATTTTCTATAAAATGTAATATATTTTAATGTAATGTATCAAAATCAATCAAAATTTCTTTTTGGCCCACGGCTTCATCCAGATTAATTTTTGGCCCTTGATGGGAAATAATTTGGGCGACTCTGGTCTATCATATGAATAGAATCTTAAGAAGAGCGGTGTAAAGTGAAAATTGTTGCTTTAAAGCTATGGTAGGTAATGTTTGTCAGCTAGCTAGATTTGAAAGAAGCACCTACTCTAAGCACCTCCCCCCTCCTCTCCCTCCACAAACTTTTAAACTAGTCGCAGTAGATGTAAAATAAAGACAGATTCAGGAACTATAACCATCATTTCTCGCATAAAATGTCTTCAGAAACACATTTCGCTGAAGTATTTCCTTAATATAACAGAAAGTTTGTCCACGAGCAATGGCGACTCGCTCCGGTCTGAAAACCTGGAAGCACCGCCCACCGAGTGAAGCGTTGTCCAACCAGGTGCAGCACCATATTTCCACCAGCGAGGAGATCACCTGTCAATCAACTATCGTACACTATCTAGTGGTACGCCCCAAAGCGTCCAATGATGGGAGGCGTCGTGTTACCTCGCGTTTTCAACGCATCCAGTGGACACGGGACTTTAGACCCTCAAAAAAGACAAGGAAAAATTCCAAAGAAAACCTTACTAGGAAAAACAAAAATGGAAGAAACCTTTGGTGGGGCAGTTCAAAGAGGAATCCCCCCACCAGGATGGCTGATCGTGCAAATAATAACAAATAATATGATGGGGTAGTTAGATGAATAACAACAATGAGACAGGGAAAACAAATCAGGTAGATGGGACTTGGTCAGCCAGGGACAGGGGGCAGCACCGGTGCCACTGCCAGGTAAGATCACAGTGTGCAACATGTGCCTGTAAAGAAAAGAGAGAGAACACAGAGCTGCACACAGGCAGCCACACTAAACACAACCAACACACAAGACATACATACTCAGCCGTTTATACACTCACACAGACAGCAGATAGACGGTTAGTGTGCAGCTACCTACAGTATACTGGTGCTGTCTGAGCCAGAGGGAAGAGACTGAGTCGGTCCGGAACTATGCAGAACTAGGGGTGATCAAAGATAGGTTTGAGTTTGAAAATTTGCAAGGAATTAGCTTCCCTAAGTTGATTCCAGAGATAGGAGAACACTCTGCTGCCTGCACATTTCTTCTTGAGTCTCGGGGCGGTAAGATAACCAGCGTCCTGCGATCGGAGGTCACAAGGGGGAGGTCACACACAAGCAGTTGCACACAAACGGAAATCACTGTCAAACGAGGGATCTTTAACCTATGAAAGCCTTTGCTGGTTTGATGGTTGTAATATTTGATTTCCCATCCTTGTGAACATGTCCCGCAAACCCAACACCTCACCTTGCGCTGTCGGGCCGCCCCCCCCCGAGTGCCAACGCCCCACTGGCAGGATCAGAGACGACCTTGGCATGCACGCGATGAAAACACAGTCTACTTTAGCGTATCTCTTTGATGTACATTATCAAAGACCTTTCTCCTCCGCTCCTCTCTGGACCAAAGGCTACTATTGTTTTTGTTGTTGTTATTGATATTGTTTTCCACCCTCATAACACAAAGCAGCCTGACCATGACTCTGATGCTAATGTGGAGGTGGAGAGGGTGTTTTAATGAGCCGCAGAGCAGATCAGAGGGGCTCAGGGGGGTTAGAGAGAGAGAATAGGTAGCACTGAACATCAAAACACAACTAATACTCTATAGCCTCTGCATTGCAGCCATGACCTTTCAATGCAGCACCGGTCTAAAGATTTCAGATAGAAATTATAAATCTGTGCTTGAAAATTAAAGAATTCCTGAAAAATGCAAAACAAAATAAAATCAAAGAGGAGCAAATACTTTCTGTATATAGCCCAAATTCCAATGTAATCCTTTTATCATTCCTCAAGCATTGAAAATGAAGTACTCTACTTTCCAACCATTGACTATTGCACACTTATTGCCTGAATTCAATCAACCTCCCCCATATGAAATCCATCACATACGGTTTGATTGGTTGATTGCTATTCAACTTATACTGGAAGGAAAAGGACTACAACTCTATATTCATGCACACCTTCCATTTGAACAGGAAGTGCATTATGCACAGTTGCAGCTTATTTGCATTTCCATTGGTCCAAGCAGACAAACTGGTAAAAAAAGTAATTAAAAAATCTATATCCCAACATGCTAAGACATCATTCCCTCTTAGCTTAGCTGTCTTGTTACCATGAAGGAAAGGCAATGAAGGAAGGGAATTTATCAATTGTCTCAGAAACTCTAAACCACATTAGAGTTCAATAAAGAGGGAGCAAAGTGCACTTGGAAAAAGGCAGAGGGGAGGAAGGAAAAGAAAAGACTTGTTTACCTTTACTCCCCTTCTGAGCAGAGGGGGATTCATTAGTCGCTGTGTAAATCAATCTGCTTCTCCTTAAAGACCTGTCAATTTAGCCCTGACTTCTGGCAGCCTGACATCACTCACTGGATATTTAACTTGAAGGCCAATTAATCATCATGATTAATTCACTCACAAACCACATGCAACTGTTCAGCTTTACCTTTCCCAGTAGAAACAATTCTCTAGGCTGCATAGGCAGAGAGAGAGAGAGAGAGAGAGAAATATGAACTATAGACAGTCTCAGAGCCCTGTTCACTTCCGACCAACCTCTCAATACGCTCACTGTCTCAGCTGTGGCCTCACACTCCTCTTTGCACAAACAATGAAATAACAATCCTAAAGCTCTCTCTTTCAACACACAGACTTTCATGTACTTGTACTCACACACACACACACACACACACACACACACCAAAGTTGTTCATGGATATAGAGTGCTCCTCATAACTGGTTTTACTCTTCAAATCTGTAATGTTAACACAGTCTTGATGTTTGAATATAAATGGCAGAAATTGGCTTGCACTTATAATGAAATAGGCTGCAAAAAAAAGAAAAAGAATAAAATAAGTGATTTCTGTCACTGCTCACTGTGTGCTGAATATGTATTTGATCCAGAAGTTATTATCTCCCAGTGTCTTAGCTGAAGTAATGGAAGTGGTGTTCAGAGTTATAGAGGAAGAAGGTTCTCCTATCAGGTAATGAAAAGATGATTTCCCCGCTCTTCCATCATCTATCATTATTTTCTTTGGTAATTCACGGCAAGAGATAATTCAATCCATACTGTTAGCAGCAGCATCGTGCTTTGGGATGAGTTGAGTACACTTTTGGATGGTTAACAGCATTAGATTGTTCCTGGTTTTACAGTAAGAATGGATCACAATTGTAATAATAGTCAAAAAAACAAATCTCTCAGACACAAAACTTCATTGCTACAGTAAGTCTTCACTTTATGTTTCCCAGTGTATCCCCATATGTTCTCACTTTTGTCATCTCATGATTCTGTCAATCTGATTGGCCAAAGCTGAGTCAACGAAGTAATGAAGTCAAAGATTGAATGATTCGTGACAACGATTGGCTGATTGATGACTTCCTGTTCCAGGCCGTGCAATAGCTGAGTATTCTGGGAGGACATAAGCAGCAGATCAATCTATCAATCATATGTCCCCTGACAATAGCGATCCATCGAGACAGTTGCAACCTAATCACTTTTGAAGCAGCGAATGATCACTGTCAAATGATCACAGAGGCCAAGTGTAAAAGGCTGACACCTTTACTACGAGACTCAGCATATTTCACTCAGTTCGTACACCTTTGCCAAAGGCAAGTGGTTCTTTGTGAGCTGGAGCATCTGTTAAACACATGTCCCTAGTTTAAATTATGCCTTAGATACACATTCTTGTTGTACTATTGCCTTTTCTGCCCATTCTTACTAGACAGGCAACTCAGGAGGCCTTGAAATTAACCTTACAGAGTATAGCGCCTTGAAATCTCAATGGGATGCTGGTATTTAGGGCTTCAAATTCAATGGAGTCATAAAGTCTACTTCAATGACATATCAATTGCAACTAACAGGCCTACTGTAAACCTGTGAGTAACAAGAGGCAAGAGATCCGTCACAACCTTGCAGCTCCGCCAGGTTGCATGAAACAAAACCAACCGAAGATAGGACAAAAATTCAGCTACTCTTGGAGAACAATTGACAAAGCTTTAATATTAAAAACAAACACGCATCAGCTAAATATATTCTATGACATCCAACATGGCCACCTCAGGGCCCAGAGTCTTCTAGTATCCTTTCTATCACTGTGACGTGAAACCTTTTCTCGTGCTACAATCCAACATTGAAGCCTTGCATAGAGCATCTTGTCTTCACAACTCTCAATCACATAAGACCTCTTTTAATTAGCCAGTCCACCTCTCCTGACAGACAACCCCCCCCCACACACACACACACACACCCCACCTACACCCCCCCGCTGAGCCAGACTGTACACCGACCTGTCCGCCGCACGAGCTCTGCATCTCACTCTCCAGTCTTTATTTGAAGAGCGGAACATGAAAGCAGCCGCAGCCCCTCCACGTCGGCTAGTATCGGATCTTAATTAAAAAGCCTTGCGTGTTATTTGCCGTAACAAAGGGAAATTTGGGGGTTCATTTAAATCCAATTAGGCCTGGGCCGATGTCTCAGGAGATGAGAAAGTAATTGCTGTTTGAACACGAAGGTCTTTGTTCTGGGCTCCAGCAGATTGATAAAGGCAATAAACGCACAATGTGGAGCCAGTGGAGATGGGACGGGGCAGTGAACTTAACAGTATGAGGGCTTTAACACACCGGGACCACAGAACAAGACCATTAGTGGGGAAATGGTACCTGTGTGATTGAGCAACCTTTCTGTAGGTGTTACTGAAAAGATCAGTGGTGATAATTGCTTCACTCTGATTGTTGCTTTGTACCACACACTGACATTAATTAATTTGTCAGGTGCTTCTATTTTTCTAAAGTTAAAACTATTACTGATTCATGAGGCTCAGGTGTTCACTCCAACTGGCTGAAAGTGGGTGTTGGTATTAATCGATAGCTGCCGCTCCACCCAACCGTCACCCCACCCAGCCAAGCTATTCTGTAGGAGAAAATAAATTATCTGGGAAATTGAAGAGGGGAGGTGGAGAATCTTTTTCTTTGTGAGCCTGATTCAGCACTCTGAGCAGCCATGTTAAACCCCCACACACAGGCAGACAGACACACACACAAAATGGCCATGACCTCTCACCTCTAACCTATATGGTGATCATGAACTATTGATCATGTCTGGCCGTTCGGCGCTACAACCAGAAAGAAAATGGACGTTTGAATGTGATTAGTGTAATCATATCACAGTTCTATCCCTTCTTATCCAGACCCAACCCTCTGGGAAACACAAAGTAAACAATTATTAGTGAGGATTTTGATGACAGAAGTAGTGGTTTATATACACGGAGGCAGTTGAATCATTAAAGTCTGGTGGCATTTGAGTTTCGGCCATGTTCACTAGATCATATACATTTGAAAGTCTGCTGGACAATATATGTACTCACAACTTTGATACAAGACTCAACAATATCATGTTATCTGTTAAAAATAAAACCATCCAGCATACCCTCCTGTCATCAAACACGTCAGCATGCTTTAAGTCACATTCACCAACGGACTAGTTTCATGTGGTGGTTCATTCAGTTAAAACCAATCAGGGAGCATTTGGAAATACGATACTCCAAAATGAAATGCAGATTTAAAACAGGAGCAATAATAAAACACCCTGTACTTTGACATCTGGTAGCCATCTGATTTTGGACAGACTGAAATGTGGACATAAGTAGTATAGTTCTGTCTATCTGTTTGCTTGTCGGTCTATTTCTGTCTGTCTGCATATTTGAATTAATGTTCTGTAACTACTGTAGCACTGAATACAGACATGCAGATCCTTTTTTAAATTTCCAGTGTGGTTTATTAACACAAAGTAGGCAACAGCACTGTCAGACATGGCTAATACTGTGATCCATCACCCACTAGATCCTTCGCACATTACAAGATTGTGTGTGTGTGTGTGTGTGTGTGTTCATGTAATTAAATCACTAGATCGATACCACCAAGCTGTGAGCAACCTTACGACTCCCTCTAAGGAATATAGAGCACATCGCATTCTTGCTCCCCTGCAATCCCTTCTGCCCTTTCTCCTCTCTCTCTCTTTCTCTCTCTCTCTCTCTCTCTCTCTCTCTCTCTCTCTCTCTCTCTCTCTCTCTGCCTCTCAGTCTGTGGACACATCATTCGGGTGAAGTAGTATTCTAGTGAAGCCTTTTTGACTTGTATTCCCCTCCCCTCCCTGTATATCTCCCTCTCCCTCCTTTGGCTTGACCAGTTTGACTGCAGAAGGGGAGTGCAGCTCGGACGCCTACATATTCCACACAGGTCACATCTGGAGGGGTCCCTGGGGTCAGAGGTCAGATGATGAGGGTTAAAGGCCAGTTTGCTGGCTTTAGTCCAAGGTCAAGGCGGTAGAGGTCAGTACCTGAGGCTCATCAGGCTCATCCTGACCTTGGCCTTGAGCTGATCAATAAGAGCAGAGTCTGTACTTGCCTCGGCCAAACGATCAATGGGACATTTACATTTAGCCCACTCACTCACAACCACATATCCCCACCCCCACTCTCTGCTGTATTGCCCATTCTCTCTCAACAATTCTCTACTCATCTGCCATTCTTCTCTCTGGGTTGTTTATAAGCCCCGTTGCTTCTTGCCTATCATCTATTCCTGTTTAATCGGGCAGTTTTTTCTTAATCTCAGATGTTTCCGTCCTAATGGTGCTGAAAAACACTGTTGCTGTTGAACCATCTCCCACAGCAACATCAGTCTAGTTGAGTATGTTAAAATTAACCTGGTTTGATATCGGTTGAAACCCGAGGCCAGTTGAATGACAGACATCTCACAGCAAAACAATGGACCAACCAAACATCTGATCTGGAATCAGAAACATTTGAGACAATCACTGGTATAAGTATACTCATGGTATAATTGCCATGCGTCACTTATCATGTATTTATTTTATTCTGTCATGCTAGCTCACCTCACTCTCACCACGTGACGCTCCTATCATGAACCTCTCTCCACCCTCGGTAGCGTCTCTGTGACCTGGGACATTTAGACAAATTGGAGCTATGTTGTTTGAACAGTGTTTCCTATTAAATGTCCTCTCCTTTATATTCACACATGGTGCATTTCCAGTCCCAGAGCAATTATACACATGAGTACACTTGGAGCTAAAGGAAGCGGCTGAATCTTTATCACCAGCAAAAGAGCAGCAGCACTGTAACTTCTATGGAGTTGCTGCTTGTCTGCATTCCTATTCAAACAGGAGGAATGTTATTTTGTTCTAATCAAATGACCAGGATTTGGACAAGGAGATTTAACATAGCCTTCATTTAGAGGCTTGCATGCTTTGCAAAGTCACACCACCACCAGAGTTGAGATAATTAGTCACTGCAACTCAATATTAGTTTTTAATCCCAAAAAACTATGCATGAAACATTAACACAAACACACAGACAGCTGTGTTGTGTCCTGTTTGAAGTTCATCATGTTGAAAACTTTAAGCAGAGTACCATTCAATAAAACAATAATAATTATTAGAGTAACTCAATATTTGTAAAGATAAGTCTCTCACAAAGTTAGATTGACAATTAAGGGGGAAACTGAGTCTGTGGCCTTGTTTGAGCTTTTATACCCAATTCTTAGCGGAGTAATGAATACCCTTAACCATATCATGTCCATCTTCTCTATTCTCTATCTGTCTGTATAGGGATGGTTGCTGAAACAAAGAAACTGTCTTAGGGCACTGGAAAACATATTACTGAGTATTGAAGAATGTAACAAAATATCTGGCATCCCCCTTTAACAGTCATTCCTTCCTGATATTTGCAGGTCTGTGCAGCATCAGAAAGTCTGGCAGAAGCTAAGACGAAGGGAGGATGTTTGAAGATGAGGGAAAATGTTTGAACCTGCACCCTCTATTCAATGTCCCAGTGGGGAGTGTATCTAGAAAGGCAGGTGTATTATTTAGAGTAAGATCTGCCTTTGTGCTTGATCCAGGCTTGATTGAAAGAGGTTCTGACTGAGGGTTTCTTTCCCCATACCAGAAGGATGACTTTGAAAGTCTGCTCAGGAATGAAGGTAAACTTATGACCGCTATTCAAAACTGCATCAATGCAAACACATTGTCTTGTCATGTTCAACTGGGTAGATAATGTCATCACGGAGAAAATATCCAAACGCATTGTCATGTAAAAAATAAAAAGTCTTTTAATTCTTCATCAGTTCCACTCAGTGCTTTATTTATTGGACAGCTATGGGATAACATGAGGTCCTTGTGGAGTTGTTGGAAGCACTAATAGACATAAGCATGCGAGTATTGGTAGTGTAGCAGCGCCACGGGGGAGCTGTGTTTTAGCCAGTCTCTAATTAATGTAGATACTTCAGACAGCATGCTCTTCTGCTGTACAGCAAACGAGCCATAGCTGATACGCTCTTTAAGTCATTACCCGCTCTAATTCTGAGGCACTGCACCTTGTTAACAGAACAAGGGGCTCATAATCCCAAGACAACCTCTCTGCTGCTGGAGTGGTGGCTCCTCCGGTTCAAAGAGGAAGACCACAGAGTTAAGTGTACGGTATTTTAATAATCATTCATTACCGTAGACAGATGCAGAAGAGAGTTTACCACACTGCTAATATATGGTACTACGCTGATGTAGTTGGACCGTGACACTATAGGAAGGGGGTACATTTACTCACTGGCTGTATATAGCGAGATCTGTGTTTTCTAACTCTGAGAGAGACGTCTTTATATTCACATATTCCCCTTTATTAAACAGGAAAATTAGAACTGTGACTGTTAGACGATTTATCCACCTGACACAATTATTATACAGTATCTATGTTGAAAAGGATAGTACTCCCACTCGAATGATGTCCAGCCATCTCTTATATAATTACCTATACTGACTATGTAAAAGACACTACATTAGTATTGCATTGGACCTACTTTGCTGCTCCTGTTGATGCCAATGCATCAGTGTGCTCAGTTCATGTTTGTACTGGTATTTCATCACTGGAATTGGAGTGGTGACGTTACTGTAATATGGTTGTTGAAATACTGATCTGAAATACTCAAATTTGATGTAAGATTGGTAATGAAGGAATTTAATTTAATTTAATTTAATTTAATTTAATTTAATTTAATTTAATTTAATTTAATTTAATTTAATTTAATTTAATTTAATTTAATTTAATTTAATTTAATTTAATTTAATTTAATTTAATTTAAAGGTTTACAAATTAAGTAG
>CABFOS010140507.1:0-15478 GCA_900660315.1 Diretmoides pauciradiatus
CATTACTTTTAGTCAAAATGTTTTCTCACGTTAATCTTGGATATTCTAATTGGCTTAAAGAGAGAAAACATTTTGACTAAAAGTAATGACTAAAAGTTGACTTAAATGTAATGACTTTTCGTTGACTAAAACTATGAAGGATAAAAATGACTAGAATGTGACTAAAACTATTAAGCATTTTCGTCTTAAGACTAAATCTAAAATAGGTGTCAAAAACAACATAGGTGAAGTGCTTTGTTATTTGTTCACTGCAGATGATGGCGAAGCCCTACCAGGAAACCAAGAACATGCTGAAGTCTCACCTGTTGCAGAAGGGCTACGGCTCCTGGTTGGTCAAGCTTACAGCCTGTGATTGCTTCAGCAGGTGATCAAAATCATATCCCTGAGACGTGAGCATTTACAATTGTTAAAATGATTTCTGGAATTAGAAAGTTATTTGAGTTCAATTGATTTTGAAAATCAATGTTAAAAGAAGTTTGTTTAATGAAAAGCACTTTTCATGATGCCTATTTTTTTATTTACGTAGGGGTGCACTGATCACAATCGGCTTATAAACTTTCTAAATAGGTCATCTCAGATATACCGATCGCCATTTCAACTGCCCAGTCAAAAAAAGGTTAATTTGCCGAATCTGGGTCGAATATATGCAGTTAAAGGATAATTCCGGTCATTTTCAAAGTTAACTATTTCTTCATGTTAGTGTGTGTTTCTGACTCATGGGAACAAAAAGTTGTGAAATTGGTCCAGTATTTACGTAGCGGTGGTTGTTTAGCAACAGTGATAACCGGCTCAATGTTTCCTGTTCGGGCAACTTTTGACCTAAATGTACGTTTTCTATAAGCGTTTTTTTTTTTGGCCACTAACAGGTTCCGATTGTTGTTCTATGTGTACCAATTGATCCCTATAGAGAAATGAAAAGATTGTATTTACCTTTCGCTTGATTTAGTCTTAGCTTTTACCGCTAGCCACCGGAAAGCTACAAACAGCGATCAAAGATGAGAAGAGAAGATGAGAGTCGACGAGATTTCTCGTTGAGCTCGAGAAATCTCATTTTGAAATCACGTGACGAGTGAGATCCAGCTATTTGTAGCCTTTGACGTGGCTAGTGTGGAAGCTAGCAGTATACCAACGCCGGATCAAGCGAAAGGTAAAGAAAAACGTTTTATTTCTCCGTAGGGATCAATTGGTACACTTAGAACAACAATCGGAGCCTGTTAGTGGCCAAAACATTTACATTTATGTCAAAAGTTGCCCGAACAGGTAACATTGAGCCGGTTAGTGCTGTCGCTAAACAACCAATACCAATACTGGACCAATTTCAAAACTTTTGTTCCCATAAGTCAGAAACACACACTAACATGTGGAAATAGATTTAACTTTGAAAATGACCGGAATTATCCTTTAAAATAAGAGCCAAAGTGCATAAGTCAGCAGAATGTTCGGAGCGTAGTTGTCCATCTGGCATCAACAGTTCATATCAGACATGTTTTGAATTTCACAGCCTATGCTCTTATATTAGAATCACTTTAATCTGTTGGCCAGAAGGCCAGAGCCAGTGCTGCTGTAATGAAAAGTGTTTAATGCACTACCAGTGGCAATAAGTAGTAAGCACCTCAGTCATCAAGCACACACTTAATTAGCGAACACTTAATTACTGTGTTTGGATCAAATTTATTTACACAAAGATAGACAGCTATTGAACATAGAGCTACTGTATATTGGAATATTACCATTTATGCTTAATGTGCACTTTTACATGATGTGCTGCTATTAGAAAGTGTGAGTACATTGTAATGTCAATCAGGCGACTGGAGCGGTCGATCACACTGCTGAAAACAAATCTGCGATCGGACTCGGCCCCAGAAAACCTGATGGGTGCATCCCTATGTTTTTGTTGGTGGTTTCCTATAGGATTAAATAAATCCTTTATTTAGATAAATGTTCAAGGAGCACGTCTCTGCTTGTTAACTCGGTGCTCTTTGGCCATCAGGGTTAGAGCTGGATTGCAACAGAAGGATAACCAGCACTTGGACTTGAAAATAAAATGTCCATTTATTGAGGCAAGTCTGTCATCAGGGTGTTTTGCGCTTGGGTACATACGCTCTACATGGCGATGAGAGCATGTGCTGTTTACATTTATTTTATTAGTTAAAATAACACTTCATAATATTGTGTGTAATGTAATTAGCCATGTAGAATGACAGTTATCTGCAAGTCAAAGTACCTCTGTATCCTACTCTTGAAATCCTTGTTTGTGTCAGTTGTCAAGTCAGTTGTGTTCTGTTCTGATATTATATGAAAGACCAGAGATCTGTTTCACTAAAGGTTTTTACTGTATATGAAGCAAGAAGTTAAGACTGGGACAAAGACCATGTACTATTGAGAGTTTATTTAGTTGATGCTGTACACTTCTACTGCCTCAATAAACCATGGCTAACACATGTCAGCAGCAAAAGTACATGTTTTATTTTACAAATAAAATATAATGCAACAAAACAGTGTCTGAAGGCGGAGGTCCAGCCAAAATGTGCCTGGGTCAAACATGAAGCTAAAAGATGAAGCAAATACTAAACTGTGCCAAGCTGCAACACTACCAGTACCTCGATTGTGAATGTAAAGTGCCTCTTCTGCATCTATGGTAAGATTCATTTTCTCACAATCGGTCTGTATGGTGGGAAAAGTATTTGTCATTTACATAATAATAGTGTAGATTGTACAGATGTATCTGCACATTGTTGCTCTTTGGCCTTGTTGATCTGCATGCACCCACACACACACACACACACACACACACACACACACACACACACTGGTCAGTAGAAAGCCAATCTCAGAAACCAGAGGCTCAATCGGTCTGACGACCGTCTGAGCCTCTGGGGGCAACGGCCACTAGTTTTGGTTTATCTGGTCTAGCCAGATATCCGGATAATGACTTCCTTTTCCGGGTGCCGGTCATTTAGTTTTTACGGTCATTTTTTATATCAAACTTTTACCATATCCTGTCGGCAAGCAAGCTAACACATCACGTTTGTCAAGCAAATACCTTAAACAAAGTAATCTGACTGTAAAACGACCCACGGATAGCAACTTCCTCTTCTGGTGTCATTTTACAATCCGATTGCTTTGGTTAACGTATTTACTTGACAAACGCGATGCGTTAACTTGCTTGCCGACAGGCTATGGCAAAAGTTTGATACAAAAAATGGCCGTAAAAACTAAATGACCGGCAGCCGGAAGAAGAAGTCCCCAGAGTCTACCATCGTTATCGATAATAGACTCTGGGTTCCGAGATTGCTAGAAGCCTAAACAGATCAAATATTAAAAAAAGATTTTAGAATTGATCATGTTCATAGGATTATTATTATGCAGGGCGATAAGGTAAATCTGGTAAATGTGGACATTTCCCGGTTAATGTGAGTGGAAAATAACTTGGTGAGGCTCAAACCTGTTAGTAAGGCTCCGCTACAACAAATAGTTTTTGGTTGATATCCTAATGTGATTATATTCACCAGAACTACAGCATTGGACAGCAGCACAATGCATGCGGTCATCATTTTCCACTCACATTAACCAGGTAACGTCCACATTTGACCAGATTTACCTTTTCGTGTTGGGATAAATGTCCACATTTATCGCAACATCACTTTTCCTAAAGGACTTTTTGATGGGTGAGTTTCATTGTGTGCAAAAAAGGAAAAAACGGTTCGCACACTGCAGGGCTCCAATGCTCAGTCAAACTTTTAATAAAGTTGAAGTAACGTTTCGAGCGTCAAGCTCTTCATCAGACTTACAAGACAAAGGGTGCCGCCATCTTAAATACACACATGACATAGTCACATGATGCAATGATATGTTACAAGACACGAAAAAAAGGAGGAAAACAATACTCTCGGAGATAATCAACATAGCTCAAATACATCCTTAGAAGAAACACACATTGCAAAGAAATATTAAGATGAATCTAAGATCACATGTGACATGAATCACCTGTAAGAGGATCCAAAGCTATTTCATGACTTTAAAAATAGGGTATCAAACAGTTATTGACAGATTGGGTTTCTGCTGGTCTGTCATGTGCCTAAATGCTGATTGCTGGACAAGAAACGAGCAAAGACTCATGTCAGGTCAAATCTGATGTGCTGACAAAGAGCCTCTGGGTTTTAAACGTTAGCGACAGTGTTGTGATTAGGACAGGAAACATGTTTTTTTTTTTCACCGCAGCATAGTTGTGTTGTACCTGTACTGCTACACTATGGTTGTATGTTTTTCCACTGTTCAGTTTGGTTTGTGTATGAAAGAGGCCAGAAGTACCATACTCATACTAGTCCCAGTAGTGGTGCAGTAGTCAACACTGCCTTTGCTGAGTTCCAAGACCAGGTCCAAAGGGGATTGAGACCGGTGAAAGACTAAAATAGGCAATAAACCCAAATGTAAAGGTAATGCTAAAGGGATTTCTTCAGCTCTACCTGCAGGAGCTCTGAACTAAACCCTTGAACATCCAACTAATCAGTGCGTAGGATCTTGACTAACAAGTGCATAAAAGTTTGAGGAGCATTACATACTATACACAGGTGTGATCCCAGATTGTACTGTCTACACATTTCCTCTCTGGCTGCTTCTCAATCGTTTTTTTTTTTTACCAGTTTGACCCACTGTGTTGCAAAATCTTGATGCGGCTCAGTATCTTTTATTATACATACGCATACAGGAAATGCTTTGGTTTCCTGTGTACGAGTTGCAGTGGATCATTTGTTTTTACCTTTTCAGCAGCCCTGTGAATGGATTTGTGTGTTTCCCTCCCACTGCCTTGACAACAGAAGGAATTAACCGTGCATTAAGGGACCCGGCGCCCAAGGATCAAGCCTTTCAGGTGTATGTACATCTCCAGGTTTCATGCTTACTGTTTGTCATGTTATCACTTTTGCAGTGCAGAGAATGCTTTAATGCAATGTAACAAACCCTCATGGTACCCCCTCCCCTATGGTGACTGACATTAAGCAAGCATTGATAGTGTAATTGTTTTCAATATGGCAATCTGTTTAAAATGGTTTGATGCCAATTTGATGTTTGATGTTGAGCAGTAATTACTTGGATGGGTCAACCTACAGGAAAAAGGTGTTGCCAGACTTAGGCGTTGATGACTTAGTTTCTGGTCTCCAGATAAAGTAGTTATTCAGCAGAGTTGTACCCTTACCCTCTTTTCTGTTGTGTTTTTTTTTTGGACAAACAACATGGACACAAAGTAGTGGTGGTTTTTGTACACGTGTTGCTGAATGGTGTGTTTAAATCTCCCTCGTCTTTGACAGTCAGAACGATTTTTAAATATTTCATGTTGTAGACAAAGCCGTTGATTGTTTTACTGTTGGCATAGTAAAAAACGGATAGGACCTCTAATCAGTAGGGTGAACTGGCCTTTGCTTAAAGAAAACTCCCTCACCGAGTTGAAACGCAGCAGCATTTCCCCACAGTATCCTACCATATGTGCTAAATATGGAGGATTCTGCTTTTTTGTGTAATTGTTAATTGTCTTTCTTGTCTTGGATTGGATTCTAGCCTGCCTGGGAGTGTCATCTTGTCATGAGAACAACAAATTCGTACTTTTCAGAGACCTTGGCAGCTTGCTTTTTTTTTTTAAATGGTGGCTTAATAGATTAACTTTGTGTTTCTTAGTTATTTCCTCCCATTACCTAAACGAGACCAATGTAATCTTGTTTTTATCATAATAGTGAGCAAAGTTCAAGAATAAGCAAAAGAAAATATAACCATATCTATTAACAATAAAATCAGGCCAGCATTCAGAACCAGTTTCCTTCTCTCACAGCTGTACGGCTTTATCATGTTGACCAAATAATAAACTCCTATAATAATAAATCAGTGAGTCACTGTTCTACTTGTACCCAGCACATTCGAGGATAAAGGGTCTTGGAAGCTATGGTGGCAAATTTATAAGCCAGCTAGAATATAAAGTAGAATTTTCAAAATAATACCCTTATTGACAACTTAATTAACTTGTGTTTTTGAGTAATACAAAGTACAGAAGTGAAAATAAAGAACATATTTAAGGAGGAATCTAGTAAATTAAAATATAAATGCTTTTCCCCCAAAATACCCTTTTCCTACCACTCCAAAGTGTCTGAAACGTTTTGTAGTGTTAGAGCATTTCTTGCTGTATGAATTGAATCTTCCATAGGCCTAATGGCTATTAAGATATGCTGTAAAAAGGGCATCTTGCAAAAACATTAATAGCTAATTAATACAATATCCCATATGCAATGTTTGTTTCCAGGAGTGACAGAATCTCTGCTTTTATTTGCTTATTTCTGGTCTTATTCTAGCTCCCTCTAGCTGTGCAGCTCACAAAGGCATCGATAATCATAACTGTTAAATTAAACGTTGACTTGTATTTCCTGTCACCTGTTGAAAATGTTATGAATAATTTCAAATTACCAAGAAATGCCCCCCTCCGCCTCTATATGAGCGTTTACACACTCCAGTAAACGCTGGACTGAGTCCTGATTGGCCCCCCTCACTACAAAATACACGGAATCTGTCCAATTAGGCCAAGTGCATAATTTGAACTGGAACGCCTCCACTCAGCAGCTTTACCTCAATTGAATTAGAGTAGATGCTGTTGTTGGCCAGTTAGGATTAAGTATTGGGATTGTTAGTCTTAAAATTCATCCAATTGAACTAATTCAGCTTTTGACTAAGTATCATTTATCTGAAAAATATCATGAAGAGCATTTTACTTTCCTGAATATTTGAAAAAAATCACGGAAACTGAGTAGGCTAATGTGGGACTGTTGAAGGGAAAGCCCCCCCCCCCCCTTAAAACAGGATTTGCATGTTTTGGTTTATGATCTTGGTCTGAATTTAGGCACATGAACAAGTCTCTTATCAAGCTGAGAATCAGAGCTAGACGAGTATGTTATCTGATGTGTAGCTGCTTCAGTGACCGTAACTAGGAGAATAGCTGTGTGGAGACAAAATGCTTAATATGCCAAGTATATTTTCTGGAGGTACGGAACTTTACGTACGTTAAAACATCCCAGCAGAACAATATACATATAAGATTTTCAACCTCATGGTGTCAGGTTTGCTTGGTTTCAATCGTAGATTTGTTCTCTTACTGTACAGTACAATGGCACACAATACACACGTTTCAAGATAACAATTTATTAAGTTATGTGTTCAGTTGCAGAGCACCAAAATAGCATATTAAATAGCTAATAAATATATAAATACATATATAACTTATTTAGAGCTTTTCAGGAGCTTACATAAAATACATTCGCACATTTGGAAGTGGATTGAGAACTTACATTTCACAGCAGTTTACTGTAGCAATATAAATAACATAAAATAGTTACATTCTTTAAATATACTAAATAAATAGCTGCGCAATATGATTGGCTGCTTTATCTCAAATTTTACAGTGACATGGCTAGATGCAAATAATAATTTAGAGCAATGTTCAGAAAACTAGCATCACTAAGAACAAGTAAATCGACTGAGATATACTGCAAAAAGTGTCCAGAAAGTCGGTTCATCTAGGGTTGGCTTCAATTTTCATGAGTCGCGTGATAAAATCGAAGATAATTTGACCTTTGCCCAATGCTGTTTAACTTGAAAGATGTTTTTGACAACAAGGGAAAGTATCTTGAAATAACATCGATCACTTTGTCTCAACGTCGCTTGATTAAAAACAACATTCTTGAACAGTTGATTTGCGTTGGAAACGAGGTTAAATGAAGCCATGCCATACTAAATGAAACGACTTACGTTGGACATTTTTCGCAGTGCATAACGGCTGAGCCTGAGACAAGCAGCAGTGTTTTAACTACGGACTGGTACTGGTACAGTCTCTTCGAAGGGCTTTCCTGAATCCCACAGTACTGCTGGTGGTGAGGATACCAGGTTGTCGTGTGCCGTTACGGTGTGGAACATTTGATGGTGTAGTGCCGGTTAACCAGGAGGTTCATTGCCTCCATGAAACCATTGAAAGACAATTGAGGCGATGTCTCACAAGCGTCACAAGTGGCGTTCAGCCCCTAGGGAGAAGAGGACATTTCAGAGTCATTTTAGTCAATATGACCAGATTGTAAACTTTTGGTTACACTTTTGTTTTCAAATGCAGTTTTGTTTTTCCGCAGCAAACTGAGAAATACTTACATAGCCACTTAGCGTTCGTTCGCCAATCAGCCGAGCCAGGAATTCAATACCGTCGGGCAAGTTGTCGGACTTGTCTTCACATTCATATCTTGATGTGTTCAGTTCCAGCTTGAAGCATTCGAGTGCTGTAGTAATGCATTTGTCCTGTGACACAGAAAAATGTCATTCTTACTTTCACGACTCTGACTGATGCAGAGTTTGTGGTTGTGGCTGCATGCTGAGAAGTCGAGTAAGTCGACGCTGTCACTGCTGTGTGAATAAGCAACACCTCTGCCAAGCTCTTGTTTCCTGTACTAGAGATCCTTTACATGTGGTTTAGAAAAGCTCAACTTGATGTTTGTACCTGAGACCCACAAAGAGTGTTACTAGGGTGGAGTGCACAACAGAACCAGTTTTGTTCTGACTTTATATTTCCAAATTGATCAGTCTTATCAATCTGGTATAATGAATATATGCATTTAATGTGAAAATATCTGCTTGATTATGATTAATTGCTGAAGTTTCTTTGTTGATAGTTGCACCATTTCAGCAGTTTCCCTGCATGCTTAGGTCCAAAATGTTACTAGTTTTCAGTCAGGATTTCTATTTTTTTATTTTAGTATTATGAACATCATTTGAACATCCCCCCCCCCCAGAGGTTGCACTATAATCAGCCTGCCTGGAGATAACAAAGTGTCCCCTTACCTGTACATTTTTTGGACTGTAGAATGTTGAATTCGGTCGGTTCGGCTGTTTGGAGTGAAGAAAACATTGGATTACATTAGTGACTTACAAAGTTGAAGGCTAATAATGTGAAATACTCGTGAAATAACTTACACAACAACTTATACGAACACTTACACAGCCGTCTTTCATGATAGCATTATATTCCGGGGTCCAGTCACTAATGGGTATGCCGGGTATGGGCTTCGCCTGAAGACAGCTGGAGAGAATAAAGATCCAAAAGGCAATCCTGGAAAAGTGCTCCATGTTCATCTTGAAGGGTAGTCGGTGTGTTGAGGAGGTTATTGAGTATTGGACGTGTTGTATTGGTTTGTATACCCTCTCAGGAGTTCTTGGTGAATTTATATAGCTGTGGGGTGGAAAGGGTGGGCTGAGGCGCCTAATACAGGCAACATTGTTTTTCCTTTAGATGACTCTTGTTGTTTTTTTTCCACAGTGCTACTACAACATGGTAAAATCCCTCAGGTGGCCTATTGAAGTACAGCATTTAAGTTTCACACTTGAGCCTGATGTGAAAGTAGGTTGGCTTTCCCTGTTTCTGTGGTTCAGAGGGGTTTTTCTTTCTTTCTGTGTGTTGTGCACTCCATTGAGCAAATGTTAGTCATGACTGTTGTATGTGATACCTTTATTGAGGGCTGGCCCTCATTTACAATGATGTCGGGCAAAGATAAAAAGGATACAGATAAAGAAACAAATAGTTAAAGCAAGTATATAAATAAAGTTGAATGAAAGATACAAAGTACAAAGAACAAATTTGCAACAAATCAATTAACAAGTATAGATGTACAATTATAAAGATATGAGATGCAAGATATAATACAGATCAAGGTGCAAACAGAAGTTAAGTGGTTAGTGATCAACGATTTAAATTGTCCAAGGTCAATAACGCGTCAATTTTTAGGGCTCTGTAAAGAGTTCTTGTGTATTCATAAAAACCAAAAGCATTTTCCAAGCTCAGTATAAACTCTAGGGACTTGCAGTGAAAGACGTTCATTAGACCGAGTGTGATGTGGTCCAAAGACCAATCTACCATAGATGCAATGTAAGATGGCAGCTCCCCAATAAGGGCCTTATCAATAAATAAATACATATGCATATCACCTCTCTCAGACAGAGAAGACCACCCAACTTTTCCATACAGTATGAAATGATGATGCTATAGACATCACCGGTGATAAACCTAAGAGCAGAATGGTTGACAGCATCCAAGGGCTTAAGAGTAGAATCCATGACAGAGAGAAAAACAGCTTCAACAATCCTTTTCCTACAAAACATAGGAAAGTTATTTCTATACAAAAAAAACACATTTTCTTCTCATAATTTGATGATGAGATTGTCTATATGAAATTTAAAGGCAGGGTAGGTAATGTAGTTCAGAGACACTTTTTGTTATATTTGTTGATTTTTTCTGGACATCCCGATAGCGATCAATAATATAAGATATCTGACACTAAAATGAAAAAAATCCAATGTCTCTAGCGGGAGCAGGACTGGAAAAACCTACGTTTTTAAAAGGAAAGACACCTTTCTGACAGAAAGTGTCGCAAACCACGTACCACACATGGGACACATGGACATGGGGCCTCTTCTTTACTGAGTCTAGCGAGAGACCAAGATTTGTCTTTTGCCATGAATAAGGATGAAGGTTCAGCGGAAAACCATGGACTAGCTGTATTTTTCACTCTGATCTTTTTAAAAGGTGCATACTTAGTCAAGACAGAGAGGAATGTATTTGTAAAAACATCTAAGGCTAGTTCAATATCAGGAATTCCAGCTGTAAGATGAATATCACTATCATAGAAAACATTTAGGAAAACGTGTTCATTCACTTTTCTTACATTTCTCTTAACTATAGATTGTGATGTAGTTCTCTTCAAGTGTGTGTTCATAATACATGCAATAGGACAATGATCACTAATTCCTAAGTCAAAAACATCACTAGCAATGATATTGTCACTTTTGTTAATAAATAAATCATTGATTTATTGCTTCATTGATTAATTGAGTTAAATTGAGGCCAAGAAACCTTTAAATAATTAGAAGCAACAGTCAACCAATCAATGTTAAAATCTCCCAAGACTATAGTTTCTGAGTTGATATACCGAGAGAGTAATTCTGCCAGACAATCGATAGACCCAGCATCAGCTGAAGGAGGTCTATAAATCCTGATTACAACAATGGAGTTATTAGACCCAATATTTATCTTTAAGGCAATAAATTCAAAACATTTGGGCATGGAAAATCAAAACAGAAAAGCGGGATTTTACATGGATGGCCACCCCACCGCCTCTTCCAATTCTAAAATTCTAAGTCATTCAAGGCCACCTCAGAATCACTCGTTCTATTTTTGCCTCTGCCCAAGGACGAAAACCGGGGCGAGAGGTAATGTTTTCGGTCCCGTCTGTTTGTTCGTTCGTCTGTGTACAAGATTATGCAAAAACTACCTGACCGATTTTCATGAAACTCGGTGGAGCACCCTCCACCGAGTTTCATGAAACGACGACCCCATGAAATTTTGGGGCAGATCCGAATCACGGGGCGCTGCATAGGGCGCCACATAAGTAGGATATGAGGTCTAATTGCTTTACGCATCATCCCATTTTCATGAAGCCGGGTGGAGGGGTGTAGCACGAACCAAGGAAGAGCCCATTACATTTTGGAGATCTGAATCACAGGGTGCCACGTACACAGGAAGTGAGGTCAAATTTCTTAACGTATCATCCCTTTGACATTCTACTTAATATGCATGTTCCCTAAGGGTCAATGGGCACAATTTAACATGGCCACCACCCAACGTCAACACAACACCGTGTGAACAGGAAGTGAGGTGCGGGATGCCGCGCAGGGCGCCATATAAACAGCAAGTGAGGTCTAATTGCTTAATGCATCATCCCTTTTACATTCTACTTAATATGCATGCCCCCTAAGGGTCAAAGGGCACAATTAAACATGGCACCGCTCAACGTCAACGCAGCCTCGCATAATAGCTTAACGCAGCATCCGATTTTCATGATACCTGCTGGATAGGTGCAGGTTGGCCCAAGGAAGAGATATTACATTTTGGAGTGGATCTGAATCACAGCTCCCCACATAAACAGGCGACATGCATCCTGGGCGGAGGTCTGCGCTCCGAGCGTACCTTTCTAGTTAAGATCCATCCCATAATAAGACGACTAGACACTGTCGGGTGTCTGGTCAGCATTAGTCAGACCCAGATCAGATCCAGGCTGCATCTTCATCAGATGGTAATGACTGTAATTGTATTTGTAGACATTCAGTCCATGTGATCAACCCATTACAAGTTTGATAATCTGGTATCGTTATGAATATGGACAATTTGGCAAATACGCCGTTGCAGCTTATTAGGTCTTTTTTTCTACAAGGCCACTGAAAGATTTTGTTAAAGAGGTTTGGTTACTGTAATTGATTTTACATAAAGAATAAGACTTCTAAGAGCTTTACCGCATCTTTCCAAACACACAAACAAATTCCTGCTTCCAACCACTCGTAGGTTTTGATCGTACCATCAAACAAATCCAGATACGAACAAGACTGATGAATCAGACTGTGTTCATAGAAACATTCGTACGCTTTATGATCAAATCTGATCGTACTAACGTTTCGTGAATGAGGCCCAATGTGTATCTGATATGGAAACGTTCACTCCTGCCCAGTTTGTACGTCATGGTGCAATCAGCTGATAATAGTCACAGGCCTAACCACCTGCAATAGCTGCACACGAGAGGGAAACTGGCACCAGAGGGCCCTTATCAAGTGCCTAGATTGTACGAGAAGTGCCAGAATAAAGCACTATTTTACTAATTGTTTAACTGTCATGACAAAATTGTTAATAGTTACATCATAGTTATTTTGACAGCATAAACATACCAAGCTTCACCCAGCACCAGATTAAATGACTTAAGTTGGCACTGCTGACACATTTCCAATAGTTGCATTAACTCTTATGGATAAAATAAATAAATATACAAGTATAGTATTTAAGTTTTATTAGCAAAATTCTAAATGTGTGTACAAGCACAATACATCAAGTGAATATTAAATACATAAATAGCATGAGGACCTTTCCTAAAGTTACTCAACTGTTATTCATTATACAGACAGGACATCACATTGTAAACCAGTGTGTAGTATCGAACTATAATACGAAAGATCTATTGGTTTCAGGTGATCAGTGACCGCTCCCTGCAGCTTTACAACCATTGCTTGGCCAATTACTTTTCTAATAACCTACTGTAGGTGCGTGACCTTTAATACCTTGACAGAATCGATTGTTCTTGTAGCGACAATGTCGGAACTGCAAAGCGGACAACCGGTGCCAGCAGCTTGCATATTGCTCGGAATAAAAGTGCCGAAGAAGTTGTGTCTGTCAGCCATCTTTGATTTCATTACAATGGAGATGTTGGAGTATACCTGTCTTTAAAAGAGTCTAAAAGTTTATTTGTGACACTTAGACAGACAAACATCTGTCTAAGTGTAATTCGACATAGTTTTTCTATTATAGGGCTCGCCGACTTTCGTAGGGTAAAAAGTCAGTGAAGCAGGACAGGACCCTTTGGAGAAGTAAGAAACCCATACGATGAAAGACTCCCAAATGGTCCTGTATCAGGGATATGTTGTGACATGCTTCAGTGCCGTAGTACAGCAATGAATCTGACAGAAAAAGGGTTTGTGGTTATTGCTGCATGCAGAAAAAGAGAAGTGCTCAGCAAAATGACTGAAATCAGCAACCAAACTTGGTTTCCTGTATCTGTAGATCTTTACACACCAGAACACCATGAGTGTGGTAGCCCTTTGCATATGGTTCATGGTGGCTTAATTAAAGGAACATTTAAAAATGTTGTAAGCCAAACTTAATGACTACTAACCAAACTTCCTTCAGATGACAAAAAGTTGCTTTTTTACGCTAGTGAATCACATGCAAACACTCTGTTCCCTACTGAAGAAAAAAATGCTTGAAAACAATTTGCATGCAATTCTTTTTTTTTGTTGAATTTTTCTCCCAATCCTACATGTCTAATTCCCTCTGCCTAAGCGGTCCCAGTTGTTGCTCCACCCCCACTGTCGGCCTGGGGACTACCACACGCCTCCTCAGATGCATGTGGAGTCGCCAGCCACTTTTCACCTGACAGCGAGGAGTTTCACTGGGAGAGCGTAACGTGCACAAAAAGTTCACGCTATCTCCCCTAGTTCCCCTCCCCGCTGAACAGGCGCCCCGACCGACCAGAGGAGGCGCTAGTGCAGCGACCAGGACAAATCCCCTCATCCGGCTTCCCACGCCAATTGTGCCTGTAGGGGACGCCTGACCAAGCCGGTAGCAACCCTGAGGTTTGAACCTGTGACCTCAGGGTTGGTAGGCAGAGGAATATACCGCTACGCTACCCGAGCGACTCTATTTGCATGCAATTCTAAGAGAAATTGCTTCAGCTGCTTCAATTGCTTCCCCACTGATTTGCACTAGCATTGCTATAATATGCTAACACGAGACTGGTGACAGTTTCTTGACAGCAAAAAAGTGTGAAAACGTTTCAAAAGTATAGCTTCGGTTGGCTAACCAAGAGGATCGGCCTCTAAATCCTGAACCTTCCCTTTAATTAGGCTTGATCAATGTCTGAGACACTGCAGTGTTTGTCAAGTTCATTCTACAGTAAATCAGAGTTCCCACTTGTCCTGGAAAACCTGGAAATTCAGAGACTAGATTTCCACTCATGGAAAACCTGGAAAATTGACTAAAATGACCAAATATCCTGGAAAAAAATCTGTGTTGTCCTGGAAATTTTTAGTTGCATTTTAGTTCAGATTGCCCACAGTATGTAAACTTAGATGTGTATTTTGTTTGAAACTGTACTATAGCAGCGCTGCCCAATTTGGGGCCCGTGGGCCAAGTTTGAGAAAAACAAAACAAAAACATGAACATTGAAAAGTCATGGAATTTGATAATTGTTATTTCCGAGAATGGAAAAGAGCTTGGAAAAAATAAAATCCTAAAAGTTTTGGAAAAGTCATGGAAAATTGTTTCATAAATATGTTTATGTCGTTAATTTACGTGGAGTTTAAAATAATTGATTTGCTTTTAAAAGAAATTATGTAATGTTCAAAATATAAGCAGGCTCATACTAACATTACCTGAAAAGTTTGGTGGCCATAGCAACAGTAACTCTGGGAGGTGAGCGGGGCTTACACACTATGCCAGGGAAGTGTAGATTTATCGCTGCATGGCTGCCTGACTTTTAACCGATTTGTTGCAGGGCTCGTGACTTCACAAAAAGTTTGGTCATGGAAATTTGGTTTAAAGTAATTTAAAAGTCATGGAAATCCATTGGTCAAAATGTGTATGAACCCTGATCTTGTACTCGGCTACATTTGAAATGACCAAACATCAAGTTAATTTGGATTAGGGCTGCAATTAACGATTATTTTCATTATCTATTAATCTGTCGATCATTTTCTCGATTAATCGATTAGTTGTTTGGTCCAGAAAATGTCAGAAGATGGTGAAAAATGTTGATAAGTGTTTCCCAAAGCCCAATGTGACGTCCTCAAATGTCTTGTTTTGTCCACAGCC